>WSYH01001981.1:11396-66830 GCA_036426205.1 Ascaphus truei | reverse complement strand
TACGCAGTGTTCATTGTACAGTACAGCACAGTGTTCAGTGTACAGTACAGCACAGTGTTCAGTGTACAGTACAGCACAGTGTTCAGTGTACAGTACAGCACAGTGTTCATCAAAAGACAGTGTTCAGTCACGCCAGTGTCAGTGTCAGTACAGCACAGTGTTCAGTGTACAGTACAGCACAGTGTTCAGTGCACAGTACAGCACAGTGTTCAGTGTAAGTCACACAGTGTGTCAAGTGTCAGTCAGCACAGTGTTCAGGTACCGCACAGTGTGACAGTACAGCACAGTGTTCAGTGTAATACAGGCACAGTGTTAGTACAGACAGTGTTCAGTGTACAGTACAGCACAGTGACAGTAATCAGTGTCAGTGTACACACAGTGGTTCAGTGTCAGTACCAGCACAGTGTTCAGTGTACAGTAACAGAGCATCAGTGTACAGTACAGTGTTCATTGTACAGTACAAGCACAGTGTTAGTACAAGCACAGTGTTCATGGTACAGTACAGCACATTGTACAGTACACATTCAGTGTACACACATGTTCAGTGTACAGTACAGCACAGTGTTCATGTACAGTACAGCACCAGTGTTCAGTGTACAGTACAGTAGCACAGTGTTCAGTGTACAGTACAGCACAGTGTACAGTACAGCAGTGTTCAGTGTACAGTACAGCAGTGTCAGTACAGCACAGTGTTCAGTGTACAGTACACAGCAGTGTCAGTGTACAGTACAGCACAGTGTTCAGTGTACATAGCAGCACAGTGTTCAGTGCACAGTACGCACAGTGTTCTGTGGTTGTCAGCTACTGTACACAATAAATATGCCTCCATGGTACCGGTTACAATGCTGTAAGTGTGACTTTCTCTTGACAAGCGTGTTGGCAGGGATGCTGGTTCTTTGCTTAGTGCTGGACTTTATATCGGAAGCTTGTATGTAAAGCGATAACCTCCTCTGTTCCCCCCCTATTCTTGTGTCCGGTTACTGTACCCCTGTACCTACAGTACTAACCCAGCTCTGTTCATGTGTCCATACAGCCAGTGTACAGTACAGCACAGTGTCAGTGTACAGTACAGAAGTGTTCAGTGTACAGTACGCACAGTGTTCAGTGCACAGTACAGCAACAGTGTTCAGTTGTACAGTACAGCACAGTGTTCAGTGTACAGTACAGCACAGTGTTCAGTTGTACAGTTACAGCACAGTGTTCAGTGCCAGTACGCACAGTGTTCAGTGTACAGTACAGCACAGTGTTCAGTGTACAGTACAGCACAGTGTTCTGTGTACAGTACAGCACCGTGTTCAGTGTACAGTACAGCACGTGTACAGTACAGCACAGTGTTCAGTGTACAGTACAGCACAGTTCATGTACAGCACAGTGTTCAGTGTACAACAGCACATGTCAGTACAGCACAGTGTTCAGTGTACAGTACAGCACAGTGTACAGTAACAGCAGTGTCAGTGTACAGCACAGTGTTCAGTGTACAGTACAGCACAGTGTTCAGTGTACAGTACAGCACAGTGTTACAGTCAGCACAGTGTTGGTGTACAGTACAGCACAGTGTTCAGTGTACAGTACAGCACAGTGTACAGTACAGGCAGTGTTCAGTGTACAGTACAGCAGTGTTCGGTACTACAGTGTCAGTGTACAGTAGCACAGTGTTCAGTGCACAGTACAGCCAGTGTTTCAGGTACAGTACAGCACTGTTAGTGTAACAGTACACCAGTGTCAGTGCACAGTACAGCACAGTGTTGCTGTTGTCATGCTACGTACACAATAAATAGCCTCCATGGTACCGGTACAATGCTGTAAGTGTGAGCCTTTTCCTGACAAGGCGTGGGCAGGGATGCTGGTTTCTGTGCTTGAGTGCTGGAGCTTTATATCGAAGCTGCTGTATGTAGAAGCGATAACCTCTCGTGTCCCCCCTATGTTCTGTGTCCGGGTTACTGTACCCCTGTACCTACATTACTAACCCAGTCTCTGTTGTCACGTGTACAGTACAGTACAGTACAGTGTACAGTACAGCGACAGTGTGTTCAGTGTTACAGTACAGTACACAGTGTTCAGTGTACAGTACAGCACGTGTTCAGTGCACAGTACAGCACAGTGTGTGTACAGTCAGTACAGTACATCAAGTGTTCAGTTGTACAGTACAGGCACAGTTTCAGTTACAGTACAAGCACCAGTGTTCAGTGAAGTACAGCACAGTGTTTCCAGTGTACAGTACAGCACAGTGTTCAGTGTTACAGTACAGCACAGTGTTCTGTGTACAGTACAGCACCAGTGTTTCATTGTAACAGTAACAGCACAGTGTACAGTACAGCACAGTGTTCAGTACAGCACAGTGTTCAGTGTACAGTACAGCACTGTCAGCTACAGCCAGTGTTTGAGTCGTAAACAGGTACTGCACCGTGTACAGTACAGCATTGTTGTCAGTGTACAGCACAGTGTTCAGGTACATTACAGCACAGTGTTTCGTGTACCAGTACGACAGTGTACAGTACAGCACCGTGTTCAGTATGTACAGTACACACAGTGTTACAGTGTAGCAGTACAGCACAGTGTAGTCAGTACAGCAGTGTTCAGTGTACAGTACAGCCAGTGTTCAGTTTACAGTAACACATGTGTTCAGTACATCAGCACAGGTGTCATGCACAGTACAAGCACAGTGTTCAGTGTCATACAGACAGTGTTCAGTTGTACCAGTACAGCACAGTGTCAGTGTACGTACAGCACAGTGTTCAGGTGCACAGTACCACAGTGTTCAGTACAGTCAGCGCAGTGTTCAGTGTACAGTACAGCACGTGTTCAGTACAGCACAGTGTCAGTACAAGCACAGTGTTCAGTGTACAGTACAGCCGTGGTTCAGTGTACAGTACAGCACAGTGTACAGTACAGCAGTGTTCAGTGTACAGCGACAGTGTTCAGTGTACAGTACAGCACAGTGATCAGTGTACAGTACACGCCACGTGTTCAGTTACGTACACACAGTGTTCAGTGTACAGTACAGCACAGTGTACAGTACAGCGCAGTGTTCAGTGTACAGTACAGCAGTGTTCAGTGTCAGTACAGCAGTGTTTCAGGACAGTACAGCAGTGTTCAGTGTACAGTACACAGTCAGTGTACAGTCAGCATGTCAGTGTACAGTACAAGCAGTGTTCGGTACAGTACAGCACAGTGTTCAGTGTACGTACGCAGTGTTCAGTGTACAGTACGCACAGTGTTCAGTTACACAAGTACAGCAAGTGTTCAGTGTACAGTACAACAGCAGTTTCAGTGTACAGTACATTCACGTGTTCAGTGACAGTACAGCACGTGTCAGTACTCACAGTGTTTCAGTAGCACAGTACAGTCACAGTGGTACAGCAGTGGCTACCAGTACAGCACAGTCTACAGTACAGCAGTGTTATCATGTAGCAGTAAGCACAGTGTTCAGTGTACAGTACAGCACAGTGTTCAGTGTACAGTACAGCACAGTGTTCAGTGTACAGTTACAGCACAGTGTTTTCAGTGACAGTACAGCACAGTGTTCAGTACAGTACAGCACAGTGTTCAGTGTGCAGTACAGCCACAGGGTTCAGTGTACAGTACAGCACAGTGTTTCAGTTGCACAGTACAGCACAGTGTTCAGTGTAAGTACAGGCACAGTGTTGAGTGTACTGTACCGCACAGTGTTCATGTACAGTACAGCACATGTTTCAGTGTACAGTACAGCACAGTGTACAGTACAGCAGTGTTCAGTGGTACAGCACAGTGTTTCAGTGTACAGTACAGCACAGTGTTCAGTGTACAGTACAGCACAGTGTACAGTACAGCACAGTGTTCAGTGTACGTACAGCACGTGTTCAGTGTACGTACAGCACAGTGTACAGTCGCAGTGTTCAGTACAGTACATCAGTGTTCAGTGTCAGTGCAGTACAGCACGTGTATCATGTACAGTCAGCCAGTGTCTGTTGTCAGCTACTGTACATAATAAAATATGCCTCCATGGTACCTGTACAATGCTTTAAGTGTGAGCCTTTCTCTTGACATGTGTGTTGGGCAGGGATGCTGTTCTGTGCTTGTGTGTGGAGCTTTTATCGAAGCTGCTGTATGTAGAGCGATAACCTCCTCTGTCCCCCTATTTCTGTTCCGGGTTACTGTACCCTGTACCTACAGTACTAACCCAGCTCTGTGCCTGGGTACTGTGTCCTCCGTGCCCCTTACCCAGCTCTGTGCCTGGGTACTGTTCCTCCCTGGGTCCCCTTACCAGATCTGTGCCTGGGTACTGTTCCCCCTGTGCCCTCCTACCCGCTCTGTGCCTGGGTTACTGTGTCCTCCCTGTGCCCCTTACCCAGCTTGTGCCTGGGTTACTGTGCCTCCCTGTGCCCTTTACCCAGCTCTGCCTGGGTTACTGGTCCTCCCTGTGCCCCCTTACCCAGCTCTGTGCCTGGGTTACTGTGTCCTCCCATGTGCCCCTTTACCCAGCTCTCTGCCTGGTTACTGTGTCCCTCCCTGTGCCCCTTTACCCAGCTCTGTGCCTGGGTTACTGTGTCCTCCCTGTGCCCCTTACCAGCTTCTGTCCTGGGTTACTGTGTCCTCCCTGTGCCCCTTTACCCAGCTGTGTGCCTGGTTTCGATGTGTCCTCCCTGTGCCCCTTTACCCAGCTCTGTGCCTGGGTACTGTTGTCCTCCTGTTCCCCCTTATCCAGCTCTGTGCCTGGTTACTGTGTCCTCCCTGTGCCCCTTTACCCAGCCTCTGTGCCTGGGTTACTGTGTCCTCCCTGTGCCCCGTTACCAGCTCTGTGCCTGGTTACTGTGTCCTCCCTGTGCCCCTTTACCCAGCTCTGTGCCTGGTTACTGTGCCTCCCTGTGCCCTTTAACCCAGCTCTGTGCTGGGTTACTGTGTCCTCCCTTGCTGCCCCTTACCCAGCTCGGTGTCTGGGTTACTGTGTCCTCCGTGCCCCTTACTCAGCTCTGTGCCTGGGATACTGTGTCCTCCCTGTGCCCCTTACCCAGCTCTGTGCCTGGGTTACTGTGTCCTCCCTGTGCCCCTACCCAGCTCTGTTCCTGGGTTACGTGTCCTTCCTGTGCCCCTTACCCAACTTGTGCCCATGTAAGGATGTGTACATATATGTGTGGGTTTCGCCTGTTACGTAATGCGGGAGCCATACTGTTCTTTTGCCAGTAAGGTCACTGTGTGAATAGCAAGGCTGCGCAATGCGCGAGGAAAGCGCGCGAACGGCAACCAATCCGGCGGGACTTTGGGGGTTGAACTCTGAACTGTGACTGTGGAGGGAGTCAGCTGAGGCTGGGGGCCAATAGGTGTGTGAGATTCTGATAGGGAAGAGAACGACGTGTGGGCGGACACACGAGTGAGAGAGGAGAAGGAGGAAGGTGGCGGAACCTCGTGTGTGCGAGCGAGGGTCAGTGACCTTTCCGCTTAGGACAGAATACATTCCCCACCCCCAGGGCATAACCCCTGTCACCGTAGACTGCCGCTTTTGTAGGGACGGCCGTAGCATTTAGGGAAACATCCCATTAGTGCTGGTTCATTCGCAAGAGTTGCGGACCCACTTTGGTCTGGAGAACAGACTGCGCATCAGAGCAGAGTGTCGGCCAAGGCTGGAGCAACACAACGGACCCTTGTGAAGTGGTGTGGTCCACCGCAGTGACCGGAAGGTATGTTGTCATCAAGTGCACCTACCGCCGGTCACCAGGCGCTGATCCCGCCTTCCACTAACTAATTGGGGCCTAGGTGCCAGTAAACTATTCACTACTAGTTGCAGGACATACTCCTTGGGAGAGTGGCAGAGCCACCTGTGTACCGGACATTAACCCTATAAAGGGTGGCTGAGCCACAGTGATGTATGTTTGATTATAAAGTATAAGGTTCTAATGTTATGTGAATGACATTATCGTCTTAGTTAGTAGCAGATAAAAGGTTGCTTGTTGCACAATACAGTTGTTATGTTCTTACTCAGGTAGATTCTCTACAATGGGGATCCTGGGAAGTGGAGGCGCTGCACCATGATAAGAGGGGTAGACCCAGCTCCCCAACACGGAGGCTTAGAGCTCCTGAGCCACATGTAACACAGCATTAGTAGTTCTTGTCAGGGTTCACAAAAAGGGCTCATTTGGAGGCGCTGCTGAGAGCTTAGACCTGGGGTGCCCCACATTTTTTTCTCCATTTGTGACCAACCCACGCGTTGTCAGTGCCCTCGGCGCTCGAGGTGCGCAAATGGGCCCAGCGGCGCGGGATTCCCCTGAATCGTTTTTCGCGCTGTGCCATTGTTCCCGCCAAAATCCGTTAGGCACTGTAACCACGAGCAGGTCCGGAAGCTTCCCCTCCTGCACCTGCCCAAGTGCAAGACCATTTTTATGACCGCGACCAGGCCTGGCGCCGGGTCTTGTACGCCAACAGAACAAGAATATGCCCGAGCATTGCCCCGTATACTGCTGCACGAGGCCCAGGGGTACCTGCCCCCTAGTCCAGTGGACAACCCTGAAACCGTTTGCCACTCACCCCCCAGAGAGAGTACACCCCATATTAGGTGCTGCAGCAGGGGGCCCAGAACCACTCCCCTGACACGTGCCTGCAACCTCGCTGGCCGAGCCCTGAGCCTAGGCTCCTCGTCCACCCCGTCTGGCCTGCGACCCGCCCTAAACAGACCTTAGCCTATCGAGACTGGAACCTATCCCTCATCGGTGATGCTTACCTGGGGACACCTCTATCCCACGCCTGGCAGCCGCTATCCCAACACCACCACTCACCCAGTTGCTTCAATTAGGAAGTTAAAGGCCCTTCTCCGGTGAGAAACCATCGCCTCCAAGGAGAAGTGGGATAGAGACTGGTTTAGACCATACAAGAACAGGTACTAACCTGAATGGGACCTCACGGACGGTCCGAAGACAGCGCATCGTTATGCTTACGACCCCCCCCGCGTCCCACTGGTGCACTACTACCGAGTGAAAACCCGGAGCTCATGCCGCGGATCTCATCTATGTCCTGACGAAGGCTTATGGGGCCTCGGTGGATACTTATGCCTTGATAGCCAATTCCATGCTAGAGCCCAGAAGGAAGGGGAGATGGTATCCGACTTTCTCAGGCGACTGCACCTGGACTTAGTGGAACACTGGTGAGAGAAAGGGCGTGTTGCACAGGATGGAGGGCCAATGGACTGCGCACCACTCAGCTGTTGAGGGGGCTCCTATATACCCCTACACCCCGTGTCGGTGCGGGTCAGTAGCTGCTAACGCCCGGGAAGACCTTATCATTCCACGACCTAATGGACGGGGTCCAAGCGCACGAGACGGGTTGTGGACGTGACCATCGCCCTGGGGAAAAAGCCCCCAGCCCGGGAGTAAGGAGGTCAAGAAGGTGGAACCAAATGACCACCCCCCGAACCTGGGGAACCCCGACCCCGAGGGACGCCGGCGCGCAAGTGACGCCCAGATCCGTCCACCGCCCGGCAAGTTCACCACCCGAAGAAGGCGAGAGCTACCTAGCCAAATTCAGTGCTACGTTGGAAAGATGGGACATCTTGAGCGGCCGTTGCCCCACCCTACGGAAAACGCTCCGGCCGTGACGCAGTCGATGCCGTGTAAAACTCTGGAATGTGGAGGGGGTCGCCGGCCCCCCCCAGACAGCCAGAATCATGCCTCACTCGCCATTATTCGTGGAGTTATTGAGGGCATTACGCCGCCGCATTGTTGGCCACGGGATCCAGGTGACCATCTGTATAGGCCCTTCTATAACCACACCTACATCGATTACCGTTGCTCTCTGGCGGATGCCTTGCGACTAAGGGGATTTGAGTCATGAGATTACCACCATAGATGGAGAGTAGTAAAGGTGCAGTTAATATTCCCCAACTGAACACTGGTAAACATCACCCATGGAAGTGGAGGCCTTATGTCCCCCCTGTGCCCCCTTACCCAGCTCTGTGCCTGGGTTACTGTGTCCTCCCTGTGCCCTTTACCCAGCTCTGTGCCTGGGTTACTGTGTCCTCCCTGTGCCCTTTACCCAGCTCTGTGCCTGGGTTACTGTGTCCTCCCTGTGCCCCTTTACCCAGCTCTAGGCCCTTAACCCAGCTCTGTGACTGGGTTTAAGGTCATTCCCCCAGTGCCCAACTTACAAGACTTATGTGCAATGGTTTTAGGGTTATTGTTGGGTGAGTTGAGGGGAGAAGGACGGTGTGGAGGGGGTGTAATTTAACCCCCCTCCCCGTCCCAGTAGTGCCCTGTTACCCAAGCTCTGGCGGGTTAGTATGAGGTTAGTGTCCATCCCCAGTGCACTTTACCCAGCTCTGTGCCCCCGGGTTACTGTTTTGTCCTCCCCCCAGTGCCCTTTACCCAGCTCTGTGCTCCGGGCTTACGGTGTCCCTCCCAGTGCCCTTTACCTAGGCTCTGTTGCCCGGGGTTAATGTTGTCCTCCCAGTGCCCTTTACCAAAGCTCTGTGGCTCCGGGTTACTGTTGTCCTCCCCAGTTTTGCCCTTTAAAACCCAGCTCTGGTGCCCGGGTTATTTGTACTGGTGTCCTCCCCAAAGTGCCCTTTACCCAGCTCGGTGGCCCGGGTTGAGTTAGGTCCTCCATTTGCACTTTAACCAGCTCTGTGCACGGCGGTAGGTCCACCCAGTTGCCCTTTCCCTTTACCCAGCTCTGTGACCGGGTAGTGTCACCCAGTGGCCCTTTTTACCAGCTCGTGCAAGGGTTAGTGTCCTACAGTTGCCCACTTTAACCAGCCTATGGACTGGGTGTGGGTTTACTGTTCACTCCAGTTGACCTTTACCAAGCTCTGTTGCCTGGGTTAACGTCCACGAAAGAAAACGTACGTGAAAGACCAAGTTCGGCGCGTGTAAAAATTGGGGGCCAAGAAATTAAGAAAAGGGGGGAAAACTGGGCGGGGAAAAGGGAAAAAAGGAAAACAGAGAGGAGTCGCAAGAGGGGGTGGGGGAGGGTCCGGCCAATAAACGTGCCCTTTACCCAGCTCTCTGTTGCACAGGGTTGTTAGGTTCCCTACCAGGGCCCTTTACCCAGCCCGTGCCTGCGGTTAGTTCCTCCCAGTGCCCTTACCCAGATCTGGCCCGGGTTACTGTGTTCCTCCCAGTGACACCTTTAACAGCTCTGTGCCTGAGTATGTTTGTGTACTGTGTTTTTGCCTCTCCTATTTTGTTTGCCCTTTTTATTTTCCGACAGCGTCTGGTTTTTTTTTTCTTTTTTGTGCCCGGGTTACTGTGGCCTCCAGTGCCTTACCCCAGCTAGTGCCCGGGTTAGTGTCCCCACCCAGTGGTGTCCTCCCTGTGCCCCTTTACCCAGCTCTGTGCCTGGGTTACTGTGTCCTCCCTGTGCCCCTTTACCCAGCTCTGTGCCTGGGTTACTGTGTCCTCCCTGTGCCCCCTTACCCAGCTCGGTGTCTGGGTTACTGTGTCCTCCCTGTGCCCCCTTACTCAGCTCTGTGCCTGGGATACTGTGTCCTCCCTGTGCCCCTTACCCAGCTCTGTGCCTGGGTTACTGTGTCCTCCCTGTGCCCCCTTACCCAGCTCTGTTCCTGGGTTACTGTGTCCTTCCTGTGCCCCTTTACCCAACTTGGTGCCCATGTAAGGATGTGTACATATATGTGTGGGTTTCGCGCTGTTACTAATGCAGGGAGCGCCATACTGTTCTTTTGCCAGTAAAAAAGGGGTCACGGCGCAAACACCCTTTGGGGAGAAATGGACCCCGGAATGTGAACAGGCCTTCCTGAACTTAAAGGCCAGCCTCACTCAGGCCCCAGTCCTGGCCTATGCAGATCTGGAACGTGAATACGTCTTGCATGTGGACGCCAGCCTTAGTGGGCTGGGAGCCGTCCTGCATCAGAAGTACGAGACGGGACTTCGCCCAGTGGCGTATGCGAGCCGAAGCTTGACACCCAGCGAGCAGAACTACCCGGTCCATAAGCTGGAATTCTTGGCCCTAAAATGGGCAGTGGTGGACAAGCTGCACGACTACCTGTATGGGGTACAGTTCGAAGTACGCACGGACAATAACCCCATGACCTATATAAATACGTCCGCCAAATTGGACGCCACGGGACACCGTTGGTTGGCTGCCTTGGCCAACTATAGTTTCAATCTCAAATACAAACCGGGACCCACCAACATAGGGGCCGACGCCCTGTCCCGTCGACCAGGCCTTCAATCCACCCCTGATGAAGAAGTGTGGGAAGAAATCCCGGGCCCCGGAATCCGTGCTCTCTGCTCGGTAGCTGCAGTAGTCAATAATCAGGTGGCCTTTTCGGAACTACGGGTTGCTGATTCTCTGGGATGTCACTCGCGAGCCATTCCCCGGGCTTATCAGGGTCAAGAAGGGATGAATATTACGGAAGATAACATCATCTCGTGGAGGGATTTAGTGCATTACCAAACTCAAGACCCCGTAGTGGAGCTGGCCCGTCAAGCGGTACAACAAGATAATCCCTCTATACTCAAGCAAGCCCCCAAAAGCTTGGTGAAACTCCTGTTAAATGAGTTTGGAAAGTTCGAAATGGACAATTGTTTGTTATATCGGGTGATCCCATATCACAACCACCCCGATCGGCGTCAGCTGTTCCTGCCGGAGCGCTTGAGGAATATGGTTCTTCGAGCCCTTCACGATGACCATGGCAATCTGGGCATTGATAAGACATTCGGGCTACTACAGGATAGATTCTACTGGCCTAGGATGAGAGAGTCCGTGGAACAGCATTGTCGAAGGTGTAATCGCTGTCTACAAAGGAAAACCCTGCCCACCAGGGCGGCTCCCATGGCGCACTTGAAAAGTTCGGGTCCCATGGATTTGGTGTGTATGGATTTTCTCTGTATTGAGCCCGACAGTCGGGGCATTAGCAATGTATTAGTGATCACTGACCACTACACCAGGTACGCCCAAGCGTTCCCTACGAAAGATCAGAAGGCCGTAACGGTGGCCCGAGTCCTGTGGGAAAAGTATTTCATTCATTATGGATTACCAAATCGCCTCCACTCTGATCAGGGCAGGGACTTTGAGAGTACGTTAATAAAGGAATTGCTAACGCTACTGAACATTGCTAAGTCACGTACCACCCCGAAGGGGATGCTTTGCCCGAACGGTTCAACCGCACTTTGTTGGATATGTTAGGGACCCTGACGGGCTCACAGAAGACGGAGTGGAGTAAGCACGTAGAGACATTGGTACATGCTTATAATTGTACCCGGCATGAGTCCACAGGGTATACCCCGTACTTTCTGTTGTTCGGAAGAGAAGCCCGATTACCGGTGGATGTGCGGCTGCGGATATCTACCGATGGGGTATCCAACAGAACGCACTTCCGATACGTACAGCGGTTACGGGATAGTCTGCAGCAGGCCTATAAATTGGCTGAAAGAACGACAGCGAAATTGAATGCGGGGAATAAAAGACGCTACGATCACAAAGTGCGTCACAAGGAAATTCACCCCGGGGATGCGGTTCTCCTACGCAACTTAGGTGTCCCCGGGAAACATAAATTGGCTGACCATTGGCGAGAAGGTGTGTACGAGGTGGAGTCACAGATGCCTGGCCTTCCCGTGTATCGGATCAAGGACTCCGAAGGCCGCGTAAAAGTGTGGCATAGGAATCACCTGCTTCCCATACCTCAAGTAGGGAACGACGAGTTGGAAATACCCACTACACCAATAGATGGAGAAGTTGGAAAACCAGAGGATGGCCTAGAGACTGTAAAACTTGCCACCTCTGAGGATCCGAGGGAAGAAACCTCTCAAAGGGGCCTTCCGGCCGCGGGGGCATCTCCCGAAGGAGCTACGGGTAAAGAGCCCCTTGGCCCGAAACTTGACAACCTGACTCCCATGAGTCGGTCATTAGATCCACAAAGCCCATGTTTCACACCCCAGAGAGACTTTGCAAATGCTGGAAACCCCTCAAGGGTAGAGATGGAAACACCAGTTGAAACTGGATACTCTGCGGAGGAAGCCGAGGAGGACCAACCTCGGCGAAGTCAAAGAACCAGTCAGCCTCCCATGAGAATGGCGTACGATCAATTTGGGGCACCCCATTATGAGGCTCAGCAGTGGGCTCGGCATAGAATGCAATCTATGGTAGTACTGTTCAATGAAATGTGTAACCTAATTTAAGGGAGAAGGGCTGTGTAAATAAGTTCATATATGTAGGTAGTCCAGCGGGGACGTTGGATTCTGGAGAGGGGAGAATGTAAGGATGTGTACATATATGTGTGGGTTCCGCGCTGTTACTAATGCAGGGAGCGCCATACTGTTCTTTTGCCAGTAAGGTCACTGTGTGAATAGCAAGGCTGCGCATGCGCGAGGAAAGCGCGCGAACGGCAACCAATCCGGCGGGACTTTGGGGGTTGAACTCTGAACTGTGAACTGTGGAGGAGTCAGCTGAGGCTGGGGGCCAATAGGGTGTGAGATTCTGGATAGGGAAGAGACAGGAAGCGTGTGGGCGGACACACGAGTGAGAGAGGAGAAGGAGGAAGGTGGCGGAACCTCGTGTGTGCGAGCGGAGGGTCAGTGACCTTTCCGCTTAGGACAGATACATTCCCAAACCCCCCGGGAGCATAACCCCTGTCACCGTAGACTGCCGCTTTTGTAGGGACGGCCGTAGCATTTAGGGAAACATCCCATTAGTGCTGGTTCATTCGCAAGAGTTGCGGACGCCATCTTGGTCTGGAGAACAGACTGCGCATCAGAGCAGAGTGTCGGCGCAAGGCTGGAGCAACACTACGGACCCTTTGTGAAGTGGTGTGGTCACCGCAGTGACCGGGAGGTATTGTTAGTCATCAAGTGCACCTACACCGGTCACCAGGCGCTGATCCCGCCTTCCACTAACTAATTGGGGCACTAGGTGCCAGTAAACTATTCACTACTAGTTGCAGGACATACTCCTTGGGAGAGTGGCAGAGCCACCTGTGTACCGGACATTAACCCTATAAAGGTGTGGCTGAGCCACAGTATGTAATGTTTGATTATAAAGTATAAGGGTTCTATGCATGTTATGTGAATGATGCATTATCGTCTTAGTTAGTAGCATAGTAAAAGGTTGCTTGTTGCACAATACAGTTGTTATGTTCTTACTCAGGGTAGATTCTCTACAATGGGGATCCTGGGTAAGTGGAGGCGCTGCACCATGATAAGAGAGGGTAAGACCCCAGGCTCCCCAACAGCGGAGGCTTAGAGCTCCTGGAGCCACAGGTAAAACACAGCATTAGTAGTTCCTTGTGCAGGGGTTCACAAAAAGGGCTACACCCAGGTTACTGTGTCCTTCTTGTGCCCCTTTACCCAGCTCTGTGCCTGGGTTACTGTGTCCTCCCTGTGCCCCTTTACCCAGCTCTGTGCCTGGGTTACTGTGTCCTCCCTGTGCCCCTTTACCCAGCTCTGTGCCTGGGTTACTGTGTCCTCCCTGTGCCCCCTTACCCAGCTCTGTGCCTGGGTTACTGTGTCCTCCCTGTGCCCCTTTNNACCCAGCTCTGTGCCTGGGTTTGACTGTGTCTTCCCTTGCCTGCCCTTACCGAGCTCTGTGCCTGGGTTACTGTGCCTCCCTGTGTCCCATTTACCACGCTCTGTTGCCTGGGTTCCTGTTTCCCTCCCTGCTGCCCATTACCAAGCTCGTGGCCTGGGTAGACGTGGTCCTCGCTGTGGCCCATTTTAAATCCTGCACTGGTACTGTTCCTCTTTGGTTTTACCAGGCGCTGTGACCTTTGCACATCTCAATACCTGTCCTTTAACCTGGATGCGTGATGCGCCGTGGATGCGCCGTGGATGCGCCGTGATGCGCCGTGGTTGCGCCGTGGTTGCGCCGCGGGTGCCGCGCGGTTTCGGCGTGGATGCGCCGTGTTGCCGCCGCGGGTGCGCCGTGGATGCTCTGGGATACGCCGTGGATGCCGCCTGTGTCCCCCGTGGATCGCTCGTGGCCCGCCTAGTCGTGCTGGCTGGTCGCGCCGTGTCTGCGCCTGGTTGCCCGTGGATCTCTGTGGTTCACTGTGGATGGCGCTTGGTCCCACTGTGGTTGCCGCTGTGGCTGCGCTGTGAGCGCTGTGGTTGCGCTGTGGATGCAAAGGATGCAAGTTGTCCATAGAAGCTTGCTTGGTTGTTCGATGACCTGCTGAGATGACGTCTCTGCTTTGGGAAACCATACACTTGCGTGCTGGCTCCACCCCGTAGACCGAACACAGTGCGTGTCTTCGCACAATTGGGATTGGTCCTTCCCTTCCTGCCTGGGATACGTCGCGTGTCACTTGAAATGGGCGCCCAGTTAAAATATCTTGTTAAGTTAGCATGCGCATCATTTGACATGAATCGTAGGTACCCAGTCTTGTTCTGCGATTTCCGCTTTTCGTGTTCGGCGGGGCCTGGAACATGGATCACGGCAGGTATTAGTGGATTAGTGAAGGATTATCCCTGCTTCAGACGGTAGCTCATCAAGACTGAGCCACTGATTGAGCCAATCTGTGCTGAAACATGCACCCTATCCCTTAAACCTGACTTTGGCCCTTGAGGACTGTGATTGCTCCACCCCTGACGTACAGGCGCACAAAGCCCGAACACGTTCCACCAATACATATAAATGTGTAGACAACACTTATGGGCTAAGGCCCCCTCTCCCCGCAGGTCACGCTGCCCGCACCTCAGACATACAACCTGCGATATGCCGTCGTAGGGAGCGGGACGCGAGCGGGAGGTGGGCGGGAGTGGGTAGGCTTGAGCTGGAGGGGGGGGGGCGGTGGGTAGCGGGGGGGAGCACCCGCTACTTCCCCCCCCCTCCCACACTGGCTCGGTCTGGAGCTGCTACACACACAACACATCGGCACGCATACACAACACACGCATACTGACACGACACACACACACACAGACAGGCAGCACTCAGCACACACATACATACACACACAGACAGAGCGTCACTGCACCGCACGTCAGGCACACACATACACACACACAGTACAGGCACGCCGCACTCAGGACACCACCACAGATAGGACTCACTCGCTTTCACTCCACACTCCTCCCCCGCTCCCCGAGGCCGTCTCCTCCTCCCGAAGCCCTCGAACCTCCGCCCATTGCCTCACATGCTCGACAGCCACACGCTGAGCGCGTCAACGCTAGCGGAACACCATCTCTTGTGTCTCATAGTCGGCTACGCGCGCCAACAGCGTGTTAGTCCGCTGTGGCAGCCGGGGGGACCGGAACCGGGCTCCGCAGGATTCCCCCTGCTGGTGGGAACTCGCGTGGTGGCCGCCTCGGGCCACGCAGATGCGCAGCGGGACTGAGCGACTAAGAACCTGTTGTGTGCTTTCATGACGCTACGTGCCTAGAAACTCCGGCACATCTGCATCTTTTCACTCGGAGGAATGTGAGGTTATAGGAGGAGATTTTTGCCATACAACTACTGAAACAGCTGTTTTTTGCTGTTATTTGCAGGGCTTTTTTTGTGACGTTACTGGCAGGTACTCTGGTCACCGGCTATTCTTTCCTGTTGCAGGTTCTGCTCCTGCTTGTGAGGAGGCTGGGGCCGCGCACTGCACTAGCCATTCCCTCGCCCTGCCTGTTTCTCACTCCCCCAGGCTGGCTCTGAAGCTCTCCAAGGACAGAGCATCTCCACAGACCAGAGCCGTCCTATCTTTCCCCCAGCTCTGTGCCTGGGTTACTGTGTCCTCCCTGTGCCCCTTTACCCAGCTCTGTGCCTGGGTTACTGTGTCCTCCCTGTGCACCTTTACCCAGCTCTGTGCCTGGGTTACTGTGTCCTCCCTGTGCCCCCTTACCCAGCTCTGTGCCTGGGTTACTGTGTCCTCCCTGTGCCCTTACCCAGCTCTGTGCCTGGGTTACTGTGTCCTCCCTGTGCCCCCTTACCCAGCTCTGTGTCTGGGTTACTGTGTCCTTCCTGTGCCCCCTTACCCAGCTCTGTGCCTGGGTTACTGTGTCCTCCCTGTGCCCCTTTACCCAGCTCTATGCCTGGGTTACTGTGTCCTCCCTGTGCCCCTTTATCCAGCTCTGTGCCTGGGTTACTGTGTCCTCCCTGTGCCCCTTTACCCAGCTCGCTTTTCGGTGATTTCCGCTTTTCGGCGGGGGCCTGGAACGGAACCCGCCGTATTAGTGGGGCCATGCTGTAGCTGTGTTATATATAGCGCAGGGGTGGGAAACTCCTCAAGTGCCACTAACAGGTCACGTTTTAAGATATCCCTGCTTCAGCACAGGTGGCTCACTCAAAGACTGAGCCACTGATTGCGCCACCTGTGCTGAAGCAGGGATAAGCTTAAAACCCGACATGTTGGAGGGCTGGATTTGCCCACCCCTAACGTACAGCGCACAAAGCACCGAAACACGTTCCCAAGACACATAATGTGAGACACACTAAGGCCTGTTGTGGCTTTCAGACGCTACGCCAGAAACTCCGGCACATTCTGCATCTTTTCTCTCGGAGGAATTGAGTTAATAAGGAGAATTTTGCCATACACAATATTGAACCGCTGTTTTTTGCTGTTATTTGCAGGGCTTTTTTTTGTGACGTTACTGGCAGGTACTCGGTACCTCTATTTCCCGTTGCAGGTTCTCTCCCTGCTTGTGAGGAGGCGGGGCCGCCACTGCACATAGCCATTCCCTCCCCTGCCTGTTTCTCCTCCCCACATGGCTGAGCTCTGCAGAGCATCTCCAAACAGACCAGAGCAGTCCTATCTCCCCCCACATATCGTTCTTGGGGGGTGGGGGTGTTTGTGCATTTTCTCTGGGGACCCCCTTCCCCCCCCTCCCTCTTTTTCTGCTCGCCCTCTGCAAAAAGCCTTCAGTAATGTCTACTCAAGGTAGGGAACGACGAGTTGGAAATCCCACTACACCAATAGATGGAGAAGTTGGAAAACCAGAGGATGGCCTAGAGACTGTAAAACTTCGCCACCTCTG
This sequence comes from Ascaphus truei, assembly GCA_036426205.1. Lineage (NCBI taxonomy): Eukaryota > Metazoa > Chordata > Amphibia > Anura > Ascaphidae > Ascaphus > Ascaphus truei. The sequence goes on along the minus strand of WSYH01001981.1, from coordinate 49,953 downwards.
AGGATCCGAGGGAAGAAAACCTCTAAAGGGGCCTTCCGGCGCGGGGGCATCTCCGAAGGAGCTACGGGTAAAGAAGCCCCTTGGCCGAAACTTGACAACCTACTCCCATGAGTCGGTCATTAGATCCCACAAAGCCCATGTTTCACACCCCAGAGAGACTTTGCAAATGCTGGAAACCCCTCAAGGTAGAGATGGAAAAAACCAGTTGAAACTGGATACTCTTCGGAGGAAGCGAGGAGGACCAACCTCGGCGAAGTCAAAGAACCAGTCAGCCTCCCATGAGAATGGCGTACGATCAATTTGGGGCACCCCATTATGAGGCTCAGCAGTGGGCTCGGCATAGAATGCAATCTATGGTAGTACTGTTCAATGAAATGTGTAACCTAATTTAAGGGAGAAGGGCTGTGTAAATAAGTTCATATATGTAGGTAGTCCAGCGGGGACGTTGGATTCTGGAGAGGGAGAATGTAAGGATGGGTACATATATGTGTGGGTTCCGCGCGTTACTAATGCAGGGAGCGCCATACTGTTCTTTTGCAGTAAGGTCACTGTGTGAATAGCAAGGCTGCGCATGCGCGAGGAAAAGCGCGCGAACGGCAACCAATCCGGCGGGACTTTGGGGGTTGAACTTGAACTGTGAACTGTGGAGGAGTTAGCTGAGGCTGGGGGCCAATAGGGTGTGAGATTCTGGATAGGGAAGAGACAGGAAGCGTGTGGGCGGACACACGAGTGAGAGAGGAGAGGAGGAAGGTGGCGGAACCTCGTGTGTGGAGCGGAGGGTCAGTGACCTTTCCGCTTAGGACAGATACATTCCCAAACCCCCGGGAGATAACCCCTGTCACCGCGTAGACTGCCGTTTTGTAGGACGGCCGTAGCATTAGGGAAACATCCCATTAGTGCTGGTTCATTCGCAAGAGTGCGGACGCCATCTTGGTCTGGAGAACAGAATGCGCATCAGAGCAGAGTGAGGTCGGCGCAGGCTGGAGCAACACTACGGACCCTTGTGAAGTGGTGTGGTCACCGCAGTGACCGGGAGGTATGTTAGTCATCAAGTGCACCTACACGGTCACCAGGCGCTGATCCCGCCTTCCACTAACTAATTGGGGCACTAGGTGCCAGTAAACTATTCATACTAGTTGCAGGACATACTCCTTGGGAGAGTGGCAGAGCCACCTGTGTACCGGACATTAACCCTAAAAGGTGTGGCTGAGCCACAGTATGTAATGTTTGATATAAAGTATAAGGGTTCTATGCATGTTATGGGAATGATGCATTATGTCTTAGTTAGTAGCATAGTAAAAGGTGTTGTTGCACAATACAGTTGTTATGTTCTTACTCAGGGTAGATTCTCTACAATGGGGATCCGGGGGAAGTGGAGGCGCTGCTGCACATGATAAGAGAGGGTAAGACCCCAGGCTCCCCAACAGCGGAGGCTTAGAGTCCTGGAGCACAGGTAAAACACCAGCATTAGTAGTTCTGTGCAGGGGTTCACAAAAAGGGCTACACCCAGGTTACTGTGTCCTTCTGTGCCCTTTACCCAGCTCTGTGCCGGGTTACGTGTCCTCCCTGTGCCCCTTTACCCAGCTCTGGCCTGGGTTACTGTGTCCTCCCTGTGCCCCTTTACCCACTTGTGCCTGGGTTACTTGTCCTCCCTGTGGCCCCCTTACCCAACTCTGTGCCTGGGTTACTGTGTCCTCCCTGTGCCCCTTACCCAGCTCTGTGCCTGGGTTACTGTGTCCTCCTGTGCCCCTTACCCAGCTCTGTGCCTGGGTTACTGTGTCCTCCCTGTGCCCTTTACCAGCTCTGTGCCTGGGTTCTGTGTCCTCCTGTGCCCATTTACCAAGCTCTGTGCCTGGGTTACTGTGTCCTCCCTGTGCCCATTTACCAAGCTCTGTGCCTGGGTTACTGTGTCCTCCCTGTGCCCATTTACCAAGCTCTGTGCCTGGGTTACTGCACAGTACCTTCAATCTCTGTGCCTTTTTACCCGCTGTGGATGCGCCGTGGATGCGCCGTGGATGCGCCGTGGATGCGCCGTGAATGCGCCGTGGTTGCGCCGTGGTTGCGCCGCGGGTGCGCCGCGGTTGCGCCGTGGATGCGCCGTGGTTGCGCCGCGGGTGCGCCGTGGATGCGCCGTGGATACGCCGTGGATGCGCTGTGGTCCCGCCGTGGATGCGCTGTGGTCCCGCCGTAGTCGTGCCGTGGTCGCGCCGTGGATGCGCCGTGGTTGCGCCGTGGATGCGCTGTGGTTTCACTGTGGATGCGCTGTGGTCCCACTGTGGTTGCGCTGTGGATGCGCTGTGGATGCGCTGTGGTTGCGCTGTGGATGCAGTGCAAGTTGCCATATGAAGCTTCTTGGTTGTCAGGGACGCTCTGAGATGACGTCTCTGCTTTGGGGAAACCATACACTTGCTCTGGGCCACCGTAGAACCGGAACCAGTGCGTCGGCGCACAATTGGTACTTCCCTTCCCGTGCTGGATAACGTAGCGTGATCACTTGAAATGGCGCCCGATGTTAAAATATCTTTTTAAGGTAAGCAATGCGCATCATTTGAACATGAATCGCTAGGACCCAGCTTTTCTGCGATTTCCGCTTTTCTGCGGGGGCCTGGAACGGATCACGCAGTATTAGTGGGGATTAGTGAGGATATCCCTGCTTCAGCACAGGTAGCTCAGTCAAAGACTGAGCCACTGATTGAGCCATCTGTGCTGAAGCAGGGATATCCTTAAAACCTGACGTTGGTGGCCCTTGAGGACTGGATTTGCCCACCCCTGACGTACAGCGCACAAAGCACCGAAACACGTTCCCAAGACATATAATGTGAGACACACTTAGGCTAAGGCCCCGCTCCCAGAGTCAGCGCGCCCGCACTGCAGACATACACAGACTGCGATATGCCGTCTGTAGGGAGCGGGAGCCGGAGCGGGAGGTGGGCGGGAGTGGGAGGCTTGAGCGGGAGGGGGGGCGTGGCTTGAGCGGAGGGACCCGCTACTCTCCCCCCCCTCCCTACACGGGCTCGGGCTGGAGCTGCTACACACACACACATGCTGGCACGCATACACACACACGCATACACACACACACACACACACAGACAGAGGCAGGCACTCAGGCACACACATACATACACACACAGACAGAGGCAGGCACTCACGCACTCAGGCACACACATACACACACACAGACAGGCACGCACGCACTCAGACACACACACAGATAGGCACTCACTCTGCTTTCACTCCACACTCCTCCCCGCTCCCCGAAGCCTCTCCTCCTCCCGAAGCCTCCCCTCCCCATTGGCTCACAGCCACACCACGTGACGCGTCAACGCTAGGGAACACCATTCTCTTGTGTCTCATAGCGGCTGACGCGCCACAGCGTGTAGTCAGCTGTGCAGCCAGGGGGGACCGGGACCGGCTCCGCAGGATTCCCCTGCTGGTGGGGAACTCGCGTGTGGCCGCCCGCGCCACCGAGCGCAGCGGGACTGAGGCCTAAGACCTGTTGTGGCTTTCAGACGCTACGCCAGAAACTCCGGCACATTCTGCATCTTTTCACTCGGAGGAATTGAGTTAATAAGGAGAATTTTGCCATACAAACTACTGAACAGCTGTTTTTTGCTGTTATTTGCAGGGCTTTTTTTGTGACGTTACTGGCAGGTACTCGGTACCTCTATTTCCTGTTGCAGGTTCTCTCCCTGCTTGTGAGGAGGCGGGGCCGCCACTGCACATAGCCATTCCCTCCCCTGCCTGTTTCTCCTCCCCACATGGCTGAGCTCTGCAGAGCATCTCCAAACAGACCAGAGCAGTCCTATCTCCCCCCACATATCGTTCTTGGGGGGGGTGGGGGTGTTTGTTCATGTTCTCTGGGGACCCCCTTTCCCCCCCCCTCTTTTTCTGCTCGCCCTCTGCAAAAAGCCTTCAGTAATGTCTAAGAATATATAAAAAAGCTATAGGTAGAAACAGGACTATGTGGCAAAGGTGGTAATTTTTATTTTGATACACAGCTTTTACAGTTATTAAGCTATTGGCAAAATAATAAGCTCCCCTTTATTATAGTAATGGATGTGGTAATAGAATGAGGCAGCAGAGAACAGAAAAGTTTAGGCATATGTGTCAAGCAACAGGTTTGTACAATAAGTGACTGGTGTGTGTTAGTTATTGGGTGAGGTAGATTGTGTATTGTGGAGGGGGTTGTTATGCGTATTGGGGGGTTAATATGGTATTGGGGGGTTAGTACGTGTATTGGGAGATGGGGTGGCTATTGTGTGTATTGGGGGCTTAGTGTGTATTTGGGGAGGGGAGGTTATTGAGTGTGGAAGGAGAGAGGTGTTTGTGGGGGAGAGAGGTGGGGGGGTCTCGCAAGGACGCCAACACCGGGGGGGGGGGGGGGGGGGAGTAGTCTATTTCAGATGCCTCCGGAAGCCAGGAAGTCAATGCCCCCTACAAATTGCTTTTAATCCCGATCACACATTTCTCTGACAAATCTTTACCAGGATTCAATGTGCAGGAAATAGTGATGTCAAATGAGTAACCAAAGTTTGATAATACAGAGAACCACTACTTTTTATTATTTACAAGGCAGGAGAACCACTTCTGTTATTTAAAAACCTACAGTTGCACTTCATTTTTAAAGAAATAAGAATTCATTATTTCGGAACCTAAATATTCCATAAATCTTGCCCCCCCCTCCCCCCCCCCCCCTGTAACAGGTTTAGAATCAGACACAGACCCAATACTTTTTTTAAGGTACTCTGATCACTGGAAAGCAGGGCCGCCGACAGGGGGGGATAGCCAGGACTGCTGCCCCGGGTCCAGTGTGTTTAGGTGGCCCGGCCCCCTGCAGCCCTGCACATTGCGGGCCCTGAGATACAGCAGGAAGGACAGAGGGGTTGCAGCCTGGGAGAGGTGAGGGGAAGGGGTGGGGCCTCTGTCAGTGGGCGGGGCTGGGGTTGCAGCCTGAGAGACAGGCTGGGAAAGGTGAGAGGGAGGGGAAGGGTTAAATCATTGGGGTAAAAAAAAAGACATGACAGGGAAGAAGACAAATGAAGAGAAACACAGAGAAAATGAAGTACAAGTGAGAAATACATCAGACGGAAAAGAAATACATGATGGGGGAGAAAAGAGAGGCATGAGGGGGAGCAGAGAGAGAGAGGGACACGAGGGGGAGAAAAGAGAGGGATAGAGATATGAGGGGGAGAAAAGGATAGAGGCATGAGGGGGAAACAAAAGAGACATGAGGGGGGGATGGAAAGAGAGACACAAGGGGAAACGAGACACAGACATTAATGGAAGAGAGAGAGACATGAGGGGAGAAAGAATATTCCTGACAGTCTCTCTCTTCTCCCCCTCATGTCTCTCTCTTCTCCCATTCATGTCTTTCTCTTTTCCCCTTGTGTCTCTTCCCCCCTTCATGTCTTTTCCACCCCTCATGTCTCTATCCTTCTTTTCTCCCCTTCCCGTCTCTCTTCTCCCCGTTTCTATCCTTCTCTTTTCTCCCCTTCATGTCTCTCTCTTCTCCCCGTCATGTCTCTCTCTTCTCCCCTCAATGTCTCTCTCCCTCTTCTCCCCTCCTTGTCTCTCTCTCCTCCCCCTTCATGTCTCTATCTCCTCCCCCTCATGTCTCTGTCATGGGACTCGGGGTCATGGCTGAGGTTGGCGGCAGGCAAGGATCATCTGGGTCACGGGCAGGGTTCGGTGGCAGGCGGCAAGCAGGATCGTAGAGTCCAGGCAGGGGTCGGCAGCAGGAAGGCTGGAACAGGGCAGGGGAGCACTGGGACCAGGAAACCGACGGGGGCAAGCTAGTTCAATAGCAATGGCCTTTACAGAAACAAAACAGAAACAGATCAGGGGCAGAAGGAGTCTGGACACAAACAAAGCAAAAGGTAAAGAGGTGCAGGAAACAGGAAACTATAAGGCAGGCAGAGACAGAAGACAGGAGCACCCAAGAGGAGACAAACAGAGGAAAACCCAGAGCAGGCAGAAACAGCAGCACACCCGGTGGCCAGACAAGGAACAGAAAGGGAGAACTCAAACTGTCAAGAGAGACACTGGCAGGAATATTATGAAGAGACAAACATGAGGGGGAGAAGAGAGAGACAAGAGGGAGAGATGAGAAGGATAGACAGAGGAGAAAAGAGAGAGAGAGACAGACATGACGGGGAGAAGACAGGAGGGGAAGAAGAGAGACAGGAGGGGGAGAAGAGAGACAGGAGGGGGAGGAGAGAGACAAACATGAGGGGGAGGAGAGAGAGACAAACATGAGGGGGAAGAGAGAGAGACAAACATGAGGGGGAGGAGAGAGAGACAAAAATGAGGGGGAGGAGATAGACACGAGTGGGACAAAAGACAGAGAGACACGAGGGGTAGAAAACAGAGACAGATATCATGGGGAGAAAAGAAATACAGACATGAGTGGGAGAAAAGAGAGAGACATGAGGGAGAGAAGAGAGAGACATGATGGGGAAAGGGGAAGGAAAAGAGAAAAAGATGCTGGGAAAGACCTGCCGAGTCTGCTTCCTCCTTCTGCATTCTTCTGTTCCTTCTCCCCTTCTTATCTTCTCTCTAACGCTTCTCTTCCTCAGTTATTCCATCCCTGTCTTCCTCTCCTAGATCTTCTCTCTAATATCCCCATTCTCTTCTATCCTGTTCTCTCTCTTACCCTTCCACTAACCCCCTACCCTAACCGCTAAAACCCTTCCACTAAGCCCCTACCCTAACCGCTAAAACCCTTAAATTAACCCCCTACCCTAACCGCTAAAACCCTTAAATTAACCCCCTACCCTAACCGCTAAAACTCTTCCACTAACCCCCTACCCTAACCGCTGAAACCCCTAAAATTAACCCCCTAACCGCTAAATCGCCTAAATTAAACCCTACCCTAAACAGTAAAACCCTAAATTAACCTCCTACCCGCAAAAAAAACTTAAATTAACTCCCTACCCTAACCGCTAAAACACTTAAATTGCACCCCTTAACCGCTACAACCCTTAAATTAACCCCCTACCCTAATCGCTAACACCCTTAAATTAACCCCTTACCCTAACCGCTAAAACCCTTAAATTAACCCCTACCCTAATCGCTAACACCCTTACATTAACCCCTTACCCTAACCGCTAAAACCCTTAAATTAACCCCCTACCCTAATCGCTAAAACCCTTAATTTAACCCCTACCCTAATCGCTAACACCCTTAAATTAACCCCCTACCCTAATCGCTAACACCCTTAAATGAACCCATTACCCTAATCGCTAACACCCTTAAATTAACCCCCTACCCTAATCGCTAACACCCTTAAATTAACCCCTTACCCTAACCGCTAAAATCCTTAAATTAACCCCTTACCCTAATCGCTAACACCCTTACATTAACCCCTTACCCTAACCGCTAAAACCCTTAAATTAACCACCTACCCTAATCGCTAAAACCCTTAAATTAACCCCTACCCTAACCGCTAAAACCCTTAAATTAACCACCTACCCTAATCGCTAAAACCCTTAAATTAACCCCTACCCTAATCGCTAACACCCTTAAATTAACCCCTTACCCTAACCGCTAAAACCCTTAAATTAACCCCTTACCCTAATCGCTAACACCCTTAAATTAACCCCCTACCCTAATCGCTAACACCCTTAAATTAACCCCTTACCCTAACCGCTAAAACCCTTAAATTAACCCCTTACCCTAATCGCTAACACCCTTAAATTAACCCTCTACCCTAATCGCTAACACCCTTAAATTAACCACTACCCAAAACAGTAAGTCTCCTTTAATTAACCCCCTACTCAGTAATAAAACGCACCCTAGAAGCGTCCGGAAGCGGGGATTCCACCCTTGGATTGGCTGTGGCGGAGGGTCCATCTGCGGCGAAGTGGCGGTGGCCAATTGGTTGCAGCGAAACGCAGAGAAGGGATCCTCCTCGTCCCCGGTCCCCCTTGGCCGGCCTGCTGCTTCGTGCCGGACCAGATCTTGGACCATGTCCTGCTTCCTTCGTCCCCCCCCCCGTGCTTATCCCATACCCCTCACAGTGAAGGGCTACCAGTGCCTTGGTCCAGGACTTTGACGCAGCCTCAGTCACCTTGGGGCGGTGTTTTGGTTTGGGCGTGAGGTGATCTCTGACTGTGAATAGAGTGCCTGGAACACTTTGCTCTGCGGTCTTGAGGTTCAAGAGTCTATGTGTCAAGCAACAGGTTTCTACAATAAGTGACTGGTGTGTGTTAGTTATTGGGTGAGGAAGATTCTGAATTGGGGTGGGGGTTGTTATGCGTATTGGGGAGGGGGTTGTTATGTGTATTTGGAGATGGGGTGGTTATTGTGTGTATTGGGGACTTAGTGTGTATTTGGGGAGGGGAGGTTATTGAGTGTGGAAGGAGAGGGGGGTTTGGGGGGGAGAGAAGTGGGGGGTCTCGCAACGACACCAATACTGGGAGGGGGGGGGGGAGTTTATTGCAGATGCCTCCGGAAGGCAGCAAGTCAATGTCCCCTAGAAATTGCTTTTAATCCCGATCACACATTTCTCTGACAAATCTTCACCAGGATTCAATGTGCAAGAAGTAGTGATGTCAAATGAATAACCAAAGTTTGATAATACAGAGAACCACTACTTTTTATTATATACAAGGCAGGAAGACCACTTTTATGTTATTTAAAAACCTACAGTTCCACTTCATTTATAAAGAAATAAGAATTCATTATTTCGGAACCTAAATATTCTTAAATATTATTTCGGAACCCCCTCCCCCCCCCCATGTGCAACAGGTTTAGAATCAGACACAGACCCAATACTTTTTTTAAAGGTACTCGGATTACTGGAAAGCAGGGCTGCCGACAGGGGGGGGGATAGCCAGGACTGCTGCCCCGGGTCCAGTGTGTTTAGGTGGCCCGGCCTCCTGCAGCCCGCACATTGCGGGCCCTGAGATACAGCAGGAAGGACAGAGGGGAAATCCCTTCATCTGCAGAGCGTCTGTAGGTGGGCGGGGTCTAGGTCAGAGGTCTCAAATAGAGCAGCGTGAGGCTGGAGCTGCAGCCCGAGAGACAGGCTGGGAAAGGTGAGAGGGAGGGGAAGGGGTGGGACCTCTGTCAGTGGGCGGGGCTGGGTTTGCAGCCTGAGAGACAGCCTGCAGGGTGAGAGGGAGAGGAAGGGTTAAATCATTGGGGTAAAAAAAAGACATGACAGTGAAGAAGACAAATGAAGAGAAACACAGAGAAAATGAAGTACAAGAGAGAAATACATAAGACGGAAAAGAAATACATAATGGGGGAGAAAAAAAAGAGAGGCATGAGGGGGAAACAAAAGAGACATGAGGGGGGTGGAAAGAGACACAAGGGGAAAAGAGACACAGACATTAATGGGAGAGACATGAGGGGGAGAAAGGAGAGACGAGGGGAGAAAGAATATTCCTGACAGTCTCTCTTCTCCCATTCGTGTCTTTTTCTTTTCCTTGTTTCTTTCGTCCCCCCACCCACCCCCACCCCCCATGTCTCTTTTTCCCCCTCGTCTTTTTTCACCCCTCATGTCTCTATCCTTCTCTTTCTCCCCTCCTTGTCTCTCTCTCTCCTCCCCCTTCATGTCTCTATCTCCTCCCTCTCCTGTCTCTGTCACGGGACTCCGGGTCATGGCTGAGGTTGGCAGCAGGCAAGGACCATCTGGGTCACAGGCAGGGTTCGGTGGCAGGCGGCAAGCAGGATCGTAGGGTCCAGGCAGGGGTCGGCAGCAGGAAGGCTGGAACAGGGCAGGGGAGCACTGGGACCAGGAAACCAACGGGGGCAAGCTAGTTCAATAGCAATGGCCTTTACAGGAACAAAACAGAAACAGATCAGGGGCAGAAGGAGTATGGGCACAAACAAAGCAAAGGCAAAGAGGTGCAGGAAACAAGAAACTATAAGGCAGGCAGAGACAGAAGACAGGAGCACCCAAGAGGAGACAAACAGAGGAAACCCAGAGCAGGCAGAAACAGCAGCACACCCGGTGGCCAGACAAGGAACAGAAAGGGAGAACTCAAACTGTCAAGAGAGACACTGGCAGGAATATCATGAAGAGACAGACATGAGGGGGAGAAGAGAGAGACAAGAGGGCAGAAAAGAGAGAGAGACATGAGTGAAAAATAGAGACAGACATGAGGGGGAGAAGAAAGAAGTGAGGGGGAGAAGAGAGACGTGAGGGGGAGAAGAGAGACGTGAGAAGGGGAAAGAGACAGCCATGAGAGAGAGAAGAGAGAGACCAACATGAGGGGGAGGAAATAGAGACAGACTTGAGTGGGACAAAAGACAGGAATGAGGGAAGAGAGAGAGACATGATGGAGGGAAAAGAGAGAGACATGAGGGAGAGAAGAGAGAGACATGAAAGGGAAGGAAAAAATAAAAAGATGCTGGGAAAGACCTCTCGAGTCTGCTTCTTACTTCTGCATTCTTCTGTTCCTTCTCCCCTTCTTATCTTCTCTCTATTGATTCTCTTCCTCAGTTATTCCATCCCGGTCTTCCTCTCCTGCATCTTCTCTTCCCTCTAATATCCCCATTCTCTTCTATCCTGTTCTCTCTCCTGCTCTGACCTCCTATCTTTGGCTTTTCCTTCTTGCCTTCTTTCAATGCTCCTTCCTTCTCTCTTCCATCACTTCCTCTTTTTCTTGTCTTCTATATTTTCTCTTATCTTCTCTCCTGCTAGTCTCCTTGCTTTGGCTCTTCTCCCTTCGGCTTTCTTATTTGTTTTTCTTCTGTATAGTTATCTTCCCTTTTTCTCATACTTCTAGACCATTTTGTTTTCTACTTCCCGTTCTAATTTCCTATCTTCCTCTAACTTTCTTTCCCCAATTCTATCCCCAGGTGATGTTGCCTCCTACAAGTGAGCCCCCTCCTATCCCGCACAGTAACAGAAACCCCCTTTAGTGGAAAAGAGAAACGTAATTCCAAGAGGATGTGGGTTCCTGCTGGGGACCTTTTAATCACACACGTGTAATATGTGAGGGGCTGACTGGCGTAATAATCTCACACCGTTAGGATAAATGTGATGAGCAAGGTGTTGATGTTAATCACTCAGCATCTTTGCTTCTATGGAAAAGCGCAGACGCGCGGCTGCGCTGAGAAGGAAGGAGCATTGAAAGGAGGCAAGAAGGAAAAGCCAAGGATAGGGAGATCAGCAGCAGAAGAGAGAGAAACAGGATTAGAAGAGAATGGGGATATTAGAGAGAAGATGTAGGAGAAGGAAGACAGGGAGGGAATAACTGAGGAAGAGAAGGCGTTAGAGAGAGAAAGAAGGGGAAGAAGGAACAGAAGACAGCAGAAGAAAGAAGCAGACTCGGCAGGTCTTTCCCAGCAAGCTTTTTCTCTTTTCTTCCCCGTCCTTTCCCATAACGGTCTTATTTCTCTGCCCTCATGGCTCTATCTTTTTCCCCACTCAGGTTCTGTATTTCTTTTCTCCCCCTGATGTGTCTCTGTGGTTTAACCTCGTGTCTCTGTCTTTTGTCCCCACATCGGTCTATCTCTATTTCTCCCCCTCATGTGGTCTCTCATCTTCTATCCCTCGGTTTGTCTTCTCTCCTCCCCCTATGTTTGTCATCTTTCCCTCTCTCCCTCATGTTTGTTCTCCTCTCTTGTCCCCCTATGTCTGGCTCTTTCCCCTTTGTCTGTCTCTCTTATCCCCACCCCTCCTGTCTCTCTTATACCCCTCCTGTCTTGATTCTCCCCTACTTGTTCTCTATTCCCCTCCTGTATTTCTCCCGTCATGTCATGTCTCTCTCTCTCGGTCTCCTGTATATCCTTTCTAATCCACTCCCTCTAGTCTATCTATTTATTCCCACTCATGTACTCGTCTCTTCGTATAGTCCTGCCAGTGTCTCTTCGTGGACAGTTTGAGTTTCTACCTCTTCTGTTCCTTGTCTGGCCCCGGTGTTGTGCTGCTGTTCTGCTGTATGGGTTTCCTCTGTTTGTCTCCTATTGGGTGCTCCTGTCCTGTCTAATGCCTGCCTTATAGTTTTTGTTCAGTGCAACCTCTTGGCATTTGCTTTTGTTGTGCCCAGATCCTTCTGCCCCTGATCTGTTCATGTTTTGTGCGTAAGGACCCATTCCACTGCTATGAACTAGGCTTGCCCCCCGTCAGTTTCTGCGCTCCCAGTGACTCCCTGCCCTGTTTCCAGCCTTCCTGTGCCGACCCTGCCTGGACCCCTACGATCCTGCTTGCCGCCTGCACCGAACCCTGCCTGTGACACAGATTGATCCTTGACTGCTGCCACCCACTCAGCCATGACCACCGAGACAAGGAGGGGAAAGAGAGAGAACATGGCGGGGAGAAGAGAGAGGACATGGAGGGGAAGAAGAGACATTGGAGGGGAGAAGAGAGAGACCACTAGGGGAGAAGAGAGAGGACCCAAAGGGAGAAGAGAAGACGCGAGAGGTGCAAAGAGGATAGAGACATGAGGGGGAGAAGGGGGGAGAGACGGGTAAGGGAGAAAAGAAGGATGAGAGACAAGAGGGGGGAAAGATAAGAGACACAAGGGGAAAAGCGAAAAGACATGAATGGAGAAGAGACATGAGGGATGAAGAAGAGAGAGACTGTCAGATATTCTTTCTCCCATCATGTCTCTCTCCATTAATGTCTGTGTCTCGTTTCCATTGTGTCTCTATTTCCACCCCCTTCATATCTCTATCACCCTCTTTTCTTAACCCTCGGTCCCTCTATCGCTTGCTCCCCTGTTGCTTGACACAATGCCTATATTTTCTGTTCCCTGCGCCTATTCTATTACCACATCCACTTACTATAATAAGGGGGATTATTATTTTGCCAATCGCTCTTCTTGATAAATCCATTCTAATGGGAGTGTACTGTTAATACTGTAAAAGCTGTGTATTAAAATAAACATGGCCACCTTTGCCAATAATCCTGTTTCTCCATAGCTTTTTATATATTCTTAGAATTACTGACGGCTTTTGCAGAGGGCGAGCAGAAAAAAGAGGGGGGGGGAAGGGGGTCCCAGAGAGAGGAAAATTGCACAAACACCCCCACCCCAACGAACGATTGTGGGGGGAGGGGAGATAGGAACCTGCTCTGGTCTGTTTGGAGAAGAGATTGACTTTGCAGAGCTCAGCCATAATGATGTGGGGAGGAGACAGGCAGGGGAGGGAAGGCTATGTGCAGTGGCGGCTCCGCCCTCCCTCAAAGCAGGGCGAGAACCTGCAACGGGAATAGTTCGTATCAAGACCTGCCCAGTTAGTAACGTTCACAAAAAAAGCCGGGCCAAAAACCAGAAAAAAACCACGCGGGGTTCAAATATTGTCGTATGCAAAAATTCTCCTAGTTAACTCAATTCTCCGAGTGAAAAAAATGAAAAGATGCAGAATGTGCGAGTTCGCGCGTTAGCGTCTGATCTGGAAAGCCAAACAGGCATTTTAGATGTTGTCTCACATTATCTGTATTGGGAACGTTTTCGGTTGCTTTGTGCTATGTACGTCGGCACTGTGGGCAAAGTCCAGCCCGCCAACATGAGGGTTTTTAAGCTTATCCCTGCTTCAGCACAGGTGGCGCCAAGCAGTGGCTAAGTCCTTTGAGTGAGCCACTGTTGGCTGAAGAAGGGAATTCCTTAAAACGTGACCTGTGAGTGGCCTTGAGGAGGTTCCCACCCTGCGCTATATATAACACACTACAGACAGCGGCCCCACTAATACTGCGGGTTCGTTCCAGGCCCCCGCGAAAAAGCGGGAAAAATCTACCGAGAAAAGCGGAGCGGGTGTTCAAGGGGCACAGGGAGGACACAGTTAACCCAGGCACAGAAGCTGGATAAGGGGCACAGGGAGGACACCAGTAACCCAGGCATAGAGCTGGGTACAGGGGCACAGGGAGGACACAGTGTAACCCAGGCACAGAGCCTGGGAAAGGGGAAGGTTGACGGACACAGAACCAGGCACAGAGCCTGGGAATGGGGGCACTAGGAAGGACACAGTTAACCCAGAACAGAGCTGGGTCAGGGGGAAACAGGGAGAGACACCAACCAGGCACAGAGCTGGGGGTAAGGGCACAGGGAGGGACACAGTAACCAAGGCCACAGAGCGGGTAAGGGGGCACAGGGAGGGACACACAGTAACCCAGCGCACAAGAGCTGGGTTAAAGGGGGCACAGGAGGACACAGTACCCCGGCACAGAGCTGCGTAAAGGGGCACAGGAGGACCAGTAAACCCAGACCACAGAGCGGGGCTGAGGGTAAGGGGGGCCAGGTGAGGGACACATAACCCAGACACCAGAGCTGGTAAGGCGGGGCACAGGGCGGGACACAGTAACCCAGTGACCAGAGCTGGGGTAAGGGGGGCACAGGGAGAGAACACAGTGTAACCCAGGCACAGAGCTGGGGTAAGGGGGCACAGGGAAGGACACAGTTAAACCAAGGCACAAGAGCTGGAGTAAGGCGGGCACAGGGAGGACACAGTAACCAAGCACGAGCGGGTTAAGGGGGGGACCAGGGAGGACACAGTAACACAGGCACAGAGCTGGGTAAGGGGGGGCCAAAGGGAGGACCACAGATAACCCAGGCACAGAGCTGGGGTAAAGGGGCACAGGGAGGACACAGTAACCCAGGGCACAGAGCTGGGTAGGGGTTACAGGGCAGGACCACAGAGTAACCCAGGCACAGAGCGGTAAGGGGGTAAGCGAGGAACAGTAACCCAGGCACAGAGCTGTGGTAAGGTGGGCAGAGGGACAGGGAGGAGACAGTAACCCAGGCACGAGCTGGGTTAAAGGGGCACAGGAGGACACAGTAAACAAGGCACAGAGCTGGGTAAGGGGGGGGCACAGGGAGGAAAAGAGTAACCCAGTTACAGAGCTGGTAAAGGGGCACAGGGGAGGACAGAGTAAAAGGCACGAGCTGGGTGGTAAAAGGGACAGGTAGGACACATGAGTCCCTGATTGTGTCTGTGCTAGGTGATGTGTGTGTGTCGGTAGAGGTGCCGGGAGTGGTGTGTAGAGGTGTCTTTTGTGTTGTGTGTGTTGTGTGGGGGTGTACACAGGGGGGCGGCAGCCTGTGCGGATATAGATATCTGCAGTGGTTGTAAGGTATTATAGAGGGGGTTAAGTATTTACCATTTTATTTAATAAACAAAAATCATCTACTATTACAAAAGGTATATTATGTATGAATAAGCGACATTTAGCCTATAATAGAACAATCCCCTAAGAACAGGCATTACTGCCAATAATGGGGGAGAAGAGAGAAAATCATAAACACAGTATAATGGCGACGAGTGTCGGTGTGGACAAATACCAGAATAATATTTATTTGTAAGACGTCTCGTCTCTCTTCCATCTCTTCCTCTTTTTCTTGTCTTCTATATTTTCTCTTATCTTCTCTCCTGCTCGTCTCCTTGCTTTGGCTCTTCTCCCTTCGGCTTTCTTATTTGTTTTTCTCTCTTCTGTATTGTTATCTTCTTCCCTTTTTCTCTTGCTTCTAGGCCATTTTGTTTTCTACTTCCCGTTCTAATTTCCTATCTTCCTCTAACTTTCTTTCCCCAATTCTATCCCCAGGTGATGTACCTCCTACAAGTGAGCCCCCTCCTATCCCGCACAGTAACAGAAACCCCCTTTAGTGGAAAAGAGAAACGTAATTCCAAGAGGATGTGGGTTCCTGCTGGGGACCTTTTAATCACACACGTGTAATATGTGAGGGGCTGACTGGCGTAATAATCTTACACCGTTAGGATAAATGTGATGAGCAAGGTGTTGTTGTTACTCACTCAGCATCTTTGCTTCTATGAAAGTGCGCAGACGCGCGGCTGCGCTATGGGATAAGGGACCCGCGCGCCCCTATGTTACGTACCCTCTGTGTTGGGGATACAGATGCTTTGCTACCAGAGGGGCTTGTTACACATGTTCTGCATGTTATTATATTGCATTACAATGCTCTACAGACCCCTCTGGCACAGGGACTTCCATAGAAAATGTAATGTCTTGGTGTTGACTGGATCCTGCAGCTGGTTTAAAAGGAGACGTCATTGCCTCTCCTTTTCTTGATCCATCTCCTAAACAGGGACCTTTTGGGTGTTACTACACAGATGCAGAAATACCAACAGGCAGATGACGTGTAGCCTTCGTACCCATCTTCCTCTTAGTCTTCAGCGAGAATGGGCCCCAGGTACTGTATAAGGATCTCTATGGCTGGCAGACCGCTGAGTCCTGGGACTATCCTTCAGGAGACTATTTGCCTCACTGCTACCGTTGGAGAGCTTCATCACGAACCCATACATCTGGATGTGATTCATTCTCCAGACATGGACATTGTTCTGGGACTCCCATGGCTACGAGTCCATAATCCACAGATCGACTGGTCATTGGGTCAGGTGACGGCATGGACTCCTTGCTGTAGGGCCAAGTGTCTGGTTTTCCCACAATCCTTGTGGAATATTCATTGCTCCAAACCAGAGGCATTTGCGAATCTTGCTCCGGCCTACCAGACTTTTCAGGACGTCTTCAGCAAAAGGCAGGCTGAAGAACTGACAGTCCTTTTGACTGTTCCATCGATCTGCTCCCTTGGACGGTTCCTCCACGGGGGCAGACTTACCCTTTTTCAGAACCAGAGACTGTAGCCATGAAGGCCTAAATAGAAGAGAATCTGCACGCGGATTTATCCGAAAGTCCAGCTCTCCCGCAGGTGCGGGCTTCTTTTTTGTCCAGAAAAAAGATGGGTCCCCAAGACCCTGTATAGTCTACCGGGGTCTTAACAACATTACGGTTAAGAATCGTTACCCGCTCCCTCTGATTCCGGAACTTCTCAATCGCCTTCGTGGCACAACCATCTTCTCCAAACTCTATCGAAGAGGAGCCTATAACTTGGTCCGAATCAGGCAGGGGGATGAGTGGCTGACTGTGTTTAACACCAGAGATGGTTACTACGAGTACCTCGTCATGCCCTTCGGGCTATGTAATGCCCCCGCAGTTTTCCATTTTTTTGCCAACAAGATATTTAGAGACTTACTGGGGTCTTGTATTGTTGTCTACCTCGATGACATCCTTATTTTTTCTAAATCCTTGGAGCAACATCATGAGCAGGTAAATATGGTGCTTCAACGCCTTCCTGAGAATCAACTGTTTGCCAAGCTCGAAAACTGTGAATTCAAGAAATCTAGTCTTGCTTTCCTTGGATATATCATATCTGCTCAAAGCTTACAGATGGATCTGCCAAGGTCTCTGCCATCCTAGACTGGGTTTAAGTCCCTTGGGCAGTGGCCATTCAAATGTTCCTTAGATTCGCAAACTATTACCGTCGTTTCATCTGAGATTTGTCAAAAATAGTCGCACCTATAACGGTCATTGCCAAAACGGGCTGGCAGAAAACATGTTTCTGGTTACAGAGGAAACCAGCTGCCTTTCAAATTAAGACAAGAAGAAAACTCCTCCAGGGCTCAGATTCTTGTTCACCCAGGATCCTATCCGTCTGTCATCTCGAGGAGGTTGTGTTAGGTTGAGGAGTACATTTTACAGGGAACGGCTTTCCAGGTCACGTGACCATCCTTGTTGCTCTTCGGCTAACAAGTTCTTGCAGCAGAGCGTAAATAATCTCGGGAGGGGAATCGGGAGCTCTTGAGTCCAAAGGGAAACAAAGTGGCATGGAGGAAGGAGACATCTCCTTGAGGCAACTTCAATGCCTGTATGAACACATGCTAACGACATGTTAAACTTGGAAGTAATGGGGGAGGCAAGTAAGAAGCTGAATACCGCCCAATGAGAGGCTCCTTTTTCACTCGGTTCACTACACTGACGCACACGTTTTAAATCGTATTTTTTTGAGCAGGGCTAGTTCGCAAGCCGGGGATGCACGGCTTGCTAGCCCCACCCCTCGGGTGCCGCGCGTCACCGATGCGCGGTCACGCGTCAGCGGGGTGGTCAGGCTCCCTGCACGCGGTCAAGGGTCCTCGAGGGGAGCCCTGTGGTGTCCAGGGACGGCGGGCAGGGGGTTAAGGGGGGTTCGGGGGACCGGCGGGACCCGGCAGCGGTAGGGAGGCGCCCTGATAGGAGGGCGCTCTTCCCCGTGTCGGCGCGCGACCGGCACCCTCGGAGCGGGCCAGGTTATGCTGCGGCAGAGACGGGCAATGCTAGACTAAACTCTGCCGCAGCAGAGATTATTTCCTTTAGAGACCGGCAGACAGAAATGTTAAGCCGATGCGTGTACTCGTCACTTTCTTCTGCGGATGCACTGGAGACCAACGGGTGCCCATTATTCTCCTTCCAAATTGTCACCGCTCTTATCATCCACGGTCATGGGTCTCATTCGTTAAAGCCCATTCTGAGCTCCCCACTGGTATTCTGTACCTCCTATAGGCTCTTCCTTCCCTCCCTCTTCGTCTATAATCCTCAAAAGGGTCATCAATCCAGAATTGTGGGGCACCCTGGATTAAGGGGAAACGGTGCGTTTCTCGAGTGGGACCTTCTGGTGGCCGGGATCAGGAATGAGCAAGGACTTCATCTTGGCATGACGGTATGCCATGCATGAATCCCAAGGTTAAGGGTATTCATTCCCTCCCAGCCATGGGTCACACTGTCCATGGATTTCATTGTAGAGCTCCGGGGCATGACGGTAAACCGTGTTAGGAATCCAGAACGGCGCGTCCACCGCACTCCTGCACTTACACCGCACGTGCGGAGCTACTTTCCGGGACTTTCCCGGACTGCGCAGCGCACATCATGAGTACCGACACTGCGGGCCTCTCTCTGCCCCAGGTGCGCCGCACATCATCAGCGCGCGGCGCTCGCACGTGAGGTGCACAACACACCAACGCCTCCCACGAATCGGCAACAGGCAATAGCCCTTACCAAACCTTCACCTGGCTTTCTCTTACAGCATATTGCTGCCACGCGGAGGCCACACCTCCGTCCACCCTCATAGGGGTGGGCCTCTTACTGGTCCAATACTTATGCCTCAGCTGCAACGCACTTGCCAGTTATGGGAAGCTAGCATATATTATTGTACCTGTCTTAACTCTCTGTGTTCAGACAGATCCTCTGTCACAGATAGTATGCTTACCTAGGCAATGTCAGATTGCTTTAACACTCCTGACTGTACCGACCCCAGCTTGCCTTTGACTCTAAGCGGTCTTCTGACTAAAGGACAGCGGAGGAGCTCAGAATCGCTAGCTCAGACCCTACGGACCGAACGTCGCCTACACCCAAATCCGATCGTACCGCTCGGCATCGATGACCACAACGCACTTCTACCAGCCCTCCAGCTGTTGCCGACCTCGGCTGCCAGTACCGACTACATTCCGGACCCCTCTCCTACACCTGACCATTGCAGTAGCACTTAATATATATACGACCCACTCTAAACCTACTCACCCCAGAGACCCAGCCGGCGATCTCGCTATCCATAGCTCACAGACCTACCCCCGTGCCTGTTGGTGGATTATTAATCTAAAATCCCCCTCAGTCCACCGGGGTCTCGTCGTTTTGGGGAGGCACAGGTGAACACCTGGTCTGGTCGCCCGTTTCTCCACAGCAGGAAATTTCAGTTCCTCTAAAAACTTCCACTGCTCAAGCTGCTGGCGAGGATATTTTCATCATGGGGGTATTCCGCTTCATGGCTTATACCACACAATTCTCTTGAAGACAGGGTTCCCCAAATTTCATGCAAGAGTTCTGGAGGATTTCTGTGTGCCGTTTGGACTCGATCTCCATTTTTCTCCGCTCCACCCACAGTCAATGTCGTCGGAGAACCCCAATAAACATTGGACACAGTCCTCCAGGTTCTATGTCATGAGCAACGGGACGATTGGGGTGACCTGCTGTCCGCTGGCAGATTCATTCACTCATGAGCTATCTGTCCCAGAGTTGAAGTGCTCTATTCTTCTTTGCGGCCTTTAGGGTTATAACCGACTACTCTATCTCACGACGCCTCCACTGTAGGGGTTCCTGCAAGGCGGATACCAGGGCGGATGACCTACAGGATCACTGGAAGGACATTCAAGGAGCAGCGAACCCTTCGCAGGCGCAGAAGCCCAAGAAAGAAACGCGGAGAAACGTAGGTAGGCCGTCACCCCACGAATTCAATACGTCGTGGTTAGGTCGGCTTCTCAACGCTGAATTTTCAGATTAGTCAGCCCTCCTGTGAAAGTTGGGACGGGCGCGTTTTATCTCCTCCCTACAAATTTCCCGGAGAGTGAGCGAAGTATCTTCAGCTGGAGCTCCCTGCAATACATCAAGATCCCTCTCCCGCACATTTCACAGCTATCCGTACTGAAACGGCCATCGCAGGAGTTTTCCAACTCTAACCATCCCTAGGAAAAAAAAGGGTGAGAAGAGTGAAAGCGAGTATCTCGTCCGAAGATTTTTGGACTCTCGAGTCTCAAGGTATTCCTTCAGTACATGATTGGACTTGAAGGTGTACGGTCCGATCGACGAGAAGAGTTGGGTCATCAGCTTCATTCCTCCACCACTGGTAAAAGACTTTCACAAGGGTTTTTCCTACTAAAACCCATCCTGAGCCTTCGGGTGTGCCCTCAAATGGGGGGGGGACTTCTATAAGTGATCCTCAACATGGCTGCCAAGAGCAGGACATCGTGCCTCTACACATGAACCCGCAGATAGGCAGAAGTCTGCTCATTCTTGACCATATGTCACCTCTAAACGGGCTGCCGAAACAGGACTCTGCCCCCCACCAAATGGCCTCCGAGGCAGAAGTAGAGCCCAGTTCTGAAAGTATTGCCTACCCGTGCTCTCAACTTTATAAGGCTCATTTCCCACTCCTCTTGCCTGTGACAAGATTCTGTCGAACCTGTTCTAGATCAAAAGCCTATTCCGACTGCATTTACTTTGCTATTGCTGACGACCTCGGAACTGTGGCCCCTACTATTTTGCCTTCTCCAGCCCTGACCCCGAACACGCGACCACGATTATCCTGCCTTCTCAGCCTGAATCAGAGCTGGACCTCACTACTCTACTCTTCGTGATTCGGATCCCAGGTACGGGTCGTCTCTACTCTCCACCTTTGCCTAGCGGGTCTGTCCCCAGGACATTACACAGCGACGTACGCAACTGTAACACCATGAACCTAAAGCACAATGAGCCCTGCCCACTCGCCAAAAAGCACCACTACGTAATTACTGACCCAACATGAGAGACATTAGCCATGTCAGCCAGGCCCACACCAGGGTCAGAAAGCGCCTACCGCAACCTCCCCCGGAGCAGGTTCCGCCCCTTCACTTGCTACTTGTCTCCACCCAGGCACCAACTGACCAAGCCAGCAAATGCAGGACTCCTTCTCCCAATGCTGCCTTGCAGGACGCAGTTACATAACAACAGGCGTGTGTACAGACTAGCCACAGACCAACACTAGCCACCGCTGTCCAACATTTTTATAGACTGCCCAATTTCTTCCTCCTCTTTTACCTTCACTTGTCTGGTGCAACACTGCCAACTAGCCGTGAGCCATAAGTTCAATCCTACCCGCCCTTCTGGCTATAGAAGCCTGTGAGCAACGATACTCACTATCTCTCCTCCTGTGATCTTCCTACCTCGGCTGGTTAATGTCACACTAACCAGCTGTGATGCACGTATAAGCGAATTAAAACTACCATCAAAAACTTTTCCCGTTCGCCACGGGCTACGGAGGAAGCAAGCAGGGCACCACAGTCTCTCCACCCAAAGCAGATTAGCACTGCCCGGCATAACTGACCTTTGCCACAAGGCAGGGCCCCCATGCCCGCATCGTGGGGTGCTACCATGCTGGATGGGCCGCTAAAAAAACACACACCCCAAGGTTTAGCTACTTGCATCAGCGCGCCCTTTATCCCCATGACTGCTTTGCAGGTCCCAATTTTTTTTTTCAGGATGATGGTAACCCAGCCTTTTACCTCAAATGTTTTAGTGCACCATTGTCCCAGCCCAGTGACCTACAAGGTCAACCTATTGCCCTTCTACTAAACCCGCTTCCTAGACCTGTTCAGCAGATATACTAAAATTCCCACCTAAATTTGATCTTTTCCCACTAGGCTGGGGGTAAATGCCACCCCAAGCTGAAACAACTTATAACAATCCAAACAACCGTTGTTTTTTTTCCATCACCACTATGCCACATCAGTTCGTGACCCATCATGTGGAGCCAGGCAGCGCCAGGAAAGCATGGGCACCCCAGAAAGCGGGCCGCCCCACCACCCCCCATGGGTTTCCACCACTCTTGGTCCGTTAAACACACAGGCTGCAGGAACTGGCAACACACACCCTACTTTTAACACCCTATTACCACTCCAATTTCATAGAGTCTTTCCAAAAACGGGCTGAGATGAATTCAGCCTTCACTTATAAACTTTGTCTTGCTGCAACCTGCCAACCAGGCTCATAACCCACAACCTATCTTAATCTTACGAAATGTACAAATTCCACGCCATTGATGAGGGACTGAACTCGGGCCATCATTAGCTCAAGTGACTGGCTCAACTGCCACCAGCTGAATTTGTGTGAGCCAGCACGAGGCCTCCACCTATTTATCTGTCATGCGGCATCGGCAAACCTCACTGTGGTCTGGACAGCAAAATAGTATCTCACCCCTAAAAATCAACTGATACCGCAGGATCCCCTATATATGGGGTGTTGTCCTGCCCCCAATTCAATCATAAGGACCAAGTGAGAGAGCCCCGCCAAATTAATGAGATCTCAGCCCACCCCAAAACCAAAGGGGGGATAGAGGCGCTCCGATCCCCGCCCCCATTTGCAGGGGGGAAGTGAGTCTTCTCCCCCCCATGGGGGCTTACTCACCCCATTCTAGAAGGGGTCTAAGTGGTATCTCTGACCACTCACCCAGAGAGAATATATGGGGCGGGGGGCTCTTTCTGCCACCCCCAACATTCTATTGGGGCAAAGTAGGGGTCATCTGAATCCCACACCCAGATGAGGTAAAGGTAAACTCTCTAATCCCATCAAACCAATTGAGCCAGTGGCCTCTTCCCCTCCCTCATCATGTGGGGAGCAAATGGGGCCTGCATCGCCCCTCCCCCCATTCCCAATGAGAGGGTACAGTGGGTCTCTTTCCCTCCCATTCCATCTCTGATACCCCATTGCCATGAGGGCGGTAAAACGTTGGTGGTCTTGCCTCCCCCCCTATCCGATTTTGGGTGTAAAGTAGGGCGGTCCTCATCCAGCCCACATCCCAGTGGCCCAGCACAATGGTGTGAGAAACTCCAGAAAACCGCATTTACCTCAACCCGTGGATATTGGAAACTAATCATATTACAAAACACAGGGGCCAGGCCATAACTACAGCCATTCGTAGCAACAGCACCGCGTCCATTCCAGGGGTACAGGGGCCATCCCGAACAATTCAACAGGACCACCCAAGGCCAGACCTCAGTCCGGCAGCATTGCGGAGCATGCGCTGTTCCTGAGCACCTCCCCATCCTCTGCGTCAGACAGCCAAACCAACGAGCTGCTGAAGATCTGCTTCTGTATTTCGCTGGCCGCACTGGGGGGAGCGGGCAAAGGCTGGCGACCAATAGCAGCTCCAGACTGAGAACTTCGTGGGCAGGCACTGATGCTCCTACCCTGCACGGATTAAATAACTCCCCGTGGCATCGGAGCCTAAAACCTGTCGGTTATGGACCCTGTCACCAAGGGACTACCTCTTATCTTCTCTCCTGCTCGTCTCCTTGATTTGACTCTTCTCCCTTCTGCTTTCTGATTTGTTTTTCTCTCTCTTCTGTATTGTTATCATCTTCCCTTTTTCTCTTTTTACTTCTAGTCCATTTTGTTTTCTACTTCCCGTTCTAATTTCCTATCTTCCTCTAACTTTCTTTCCCCAATTCTATCCCCAGGTGATGTTGCCTCCTACAAGTGAGCCCCTCCTATCCCGCACAGTAACAGAAACCCCCTTTAGTGGAAAAGAGAAACGTAATCCCAAGAGGATGTGGGTTCCTGCTGGGGACCTTTTAATCACACACGTGTAATATGTGAGGGGCTGACTGGCGTAATAATCTTACACTGTTAGGATAAATGTGATGAGCAAGGTGTTGTTGTTACTCACTCAGCATCTTTGTTTCTATGAAAATGCGCAGACGCGCGGCTGCGCTTATGGGATAAGGGACCCGCGCGCCCCTATGTTACGTACCCTCTGTGTTGGAGACACACATGCTTTGCTACCAGAGGGGCTTGTTACACATGTTCTGCATGTTATTATATTGCATTACAATGCATTACAGACCCCTCTGGCACAGGGGCTTCCATAGAAAATGTAATGTCTTTGTGTTTACTGGATCCTGCAGCTGGTTTAAAAGAAGACGTCATTGCCTCTCCTCTTCTTGATCCATCTCCTAAACAGGGACTTTTGGGTGTTACTGCACAGATGCAGAAATACTAACAGGCAGATGACGTGTAGCCTTCGTACCCATCTTCCTCTTAATCTTCAGCGAGAATGGGCCCCAGATACTGTATAAGGATCTCCCAACATGGCCTTCCTCTCAGGAAGAAATCTTCTCCTGTGACCATCGTGACTCTGGATGGCAGACCGCTGGGTCCCGGGACTATCCTTCAGGAGACTATTTGCCTCACAGCTACCGTTGGAGAGCTTCATCACGAACCCATACATCTGGATGTGATTCATTCTCCAGACATAGAAATTGTTCTGGTACTCACATGGCTACGAGTCCATAATCCACGGATCGACTGGCCATTGGGTCAGCTGACGGCATGGACTCCTTGCTGTAGGGCCAAGGGTCTGGGTTTCCAACAATCCTTGTGGAATATTCATTGCTCCAAACCAGAGGAATTTGCGAATCTTCCTCCGGCCTACCAGACTTTTCAGGACGTCTTCAGCAAAGGGCAGGCAGAAGAACTGACAGTCCTTTTGACTTTCTCATCGATCTGCTCCCTGGGACGGTTCCTCCACGGGCGCAGACTTACCCTTTGTCAGAACCAGAGACTGTAGCCATGAAGGCCTATATATAAGAGAATCTGCCGTGGATTTATTCGAAGGTCCAGCTCACCCGCAGGTGCGGGCTTCTTTTTTGTCCAGAAAAAGATGGGTCCCCAAGACACTGTATAGTCTACAGGGGTCTTAACAACATTACGGTTAAGAATCGCTACCCGCTCCCTCTGATTCCGGAACTTCTCAATCGCCTTCGTGGCACAACCATCTTCTCCAAACTCTATTGAAGAGGAGCCTATAACTTGGTCCGAATCAGGCAGGGGGATGAATGGATGACTGTGTTTAACACCAGAGATGGTTACTACGAGTACCTCGTCATGTCCTTTGGGTTATGTAATGCCCCCGCAGTTTTCCAATTTTTTGCCAACGAGATATTTAGAGACTTACTGGGGTCTTGTATTGTCGTCTACCTCAATGACATCCTTCATGAGAATCAACTGTTTGCCAAATTCGAAAACTGTGAATTCGAGAAATCTAGTCTTGCTTTCCTTGGATATATCATATCTGCTCAAAGCATACAGATGTATTTGCCAAGGTCTCTGCCATCCTGGATTGGGTTTAACTCCGTTGGGCAGTGGCCATTCAAATGTTCCTTACATTCGCAAACTATTACCGTCGTTTCATCTGGGATTTGTCAAAAATAGTCGCACCTATAACGGTCATTGCCAAAACGGGGGCAGAACATGTTTCTTGGTCTCCAGAGGAACTAGCTGCCTTTCTCAAAATAAAGAGACTCTTTTCCAGGGCTCCTATTCTTGATCACCCAGATCCTCTCCGTCTGTTCATCCTCGAGGTTGATGTTGGTGCAGTACTTTCACAGAGAACGGATTTCCAGTCACGTCTGCATCCTTGTTGCTTCTTCTCTAAGAAGTTCTCTGCAGCAGAGCGAAACTATAATGTCGGGAATCGGGAGCTCTTGGCGGTAAAGATGGCACTGGAGGGATGGAGACATCTCCTTGAGGCAACTTCAATGCCTGTGACCATGCTAACGGACCACCGTAACTTGAAGTAACTGGGGGCGGCATGTAGGCTGAATACCTGCCAAGTGAGATGGGCGCTCTTTTTCACTCGGTTCCATTATATTATTTCCTTTAGACCGGGATCCAAGAATGTTAAAGTCGATGCCGTGTCCTGTCACTTTTCTACTGAGGATGCACTGGAGACTAACAAGGTGCCCATTATTTCTCCTTCCAGAATTGTCACCGATATCACTCCCACGGTCATGGATCTCATTCGTAAAGCCATTCTGAGCACCACACTGGTATTTCTGTACCTCCTTGTCGGCTCTTCCTTCCCTCCCCTCTTCGTCTATAAGTCCTCCAACGGGGTCACAAATCCAGAATTGTGGGGCACCTTGGGATTAAGGAAACGGCAGAGTTTCTCGAGCGGACCTTCTGGTGGCCGGAGATCAGGAATGACGTCAAGGACTTTGTCACGGTAGCTTATGACAAGATATAATGAACACCAAATATCTGGGTTGAACTGAACGAGGCTTAGATATAATAAAATATAATTTATTCCTTAAATAAGGTGAACACAGCAATATAGTACAATTAACAGACAAGAGGGTAACACTTACTTAGGGTTGGGGAATGGAGAAGTATCCGCTAGCAATTCTCCATCAATCCAGTGACATTCCAGGTGGAATCAGAAGCACAACTCCAGCAATCCAGTGACATTCAAGATGGTATCAGAAGCACAACTCCAGCACAACTAAAAACTGTAGGGTGGACACAGTTTATATACCTGTGCAACCCTATTCTTAACATTGAACACAGCCTATTGGTGAACAATTATCTGTATCCACTCTCTATTGTGGAGACACAGACTAACAGACTAACCCATGCCCTCAGGTAACAGAGTTTGTTGATTGATTAATACTTAATCCCTAGACATTGGGTAACAATCAAGGCAGTTACTTTTTGATCACCGTGCTTAGGCTACTCAGCCGTCTGCCCTTCATGACCTATTAGCCTAGCAAATGGCGTCTGCATTTTCAGAACAGATCCAAAATAAAATACATATACACTTTAATATCTACACATACTAATAAGTTCCATTCTGGTGGGCTCAGTGGGTCGACCTTTGCCAGTTTTTAATGCCTACAGTGACTCCACATATTGGCCAAATATGAACTCTCTGCGACCTCCAGAACTGGAGATACAGAAATGCACTTTAAAACATTAAAATACATGCTTATAATGAAACATGGGAACAGGGGAACATACATTTTCAAGGTATAACAAGGTGCAAACCTCATCCCTGGACCGCAGTCCAGTTAACCCCTTGTCTCTCTGGTGAGGTCAGGGGATGGCCATATGGGGTGCAACCCCTTTAATACCGGGCCACCCCCTTTCTCCCTCTACAGACTTCATCTTGGCCTGCAAGGTATGCGCAGGAACCAAGGTGCCATGCTCCCTACCATGCGAGTTACTTCATTCCCATCCCATCCCTGGTCACACTGTCCATGGATTTCATTGTAGAGCTTCTCGGGGCATGACGGTAAACCTGTGTTAGGAATCCAGAACGGCGCCGCTCCACGCGCACTCCTGCACTTACCCCGCACACAGGCAGAGCTACTTCCGACGGGACTTCGCCCGCGACTCCCGCGACGCACACTCGTGATGTCACCTGAAACTGCGGGCCTCATCTCTGCCCCCAGGTCGCGCCGCATATCATCAGCGCGCGGCGCTCGCACGTGACGCACCCAAGCTCTGTGGCAACAGGCCATTAGCCCTTACCACCTTCACCTGGCTTTCTCTTACACCTCTGCTCCATGTAGGACCTCTCAACATGGCTGCTGAGGCAGGGACATCTGCCCCCACCAACAAGGCCGCCGAAGCAGGAAGTCAGCCTCAGTCTGGAAGAATTGCCTACACCTGCCTGCTCCATTTATAAGGTCTCATCCCACACTCCTCCTTGCCTGTGCAAGGTTCTCTATACCTTGTTCTCTGATCAAAGCCGTGTCCTGCCTGCATTGTACTTTGCCTATTGGTGACGACCTCGGAACTGTGGCCCCTACTATTTTGCCTTCTCCAGCCCTGACCCCGGAACAGCGACCACGATTATCCTGCCTTCTCAGGCCCTGACATCAGAGCTGGACCTCACTACTCTACTCTTCGTGATTCGGATCCCAGGTACGGGTCGTCTCTACTCTCCACCTCTGCCTAGCGGGTCTGTCCCCAGGACATTACACAGCGACGTACGCAACTGTAACACCTGGAACCTAAAGCACAATGAGCCCTGACCACTCGCCAATAAATGCCACCACTACGTAATTACTGACCGCACCATGAGAGACATTAGCCATGTCAGCCAGGCCCACCCAGGGTCAGAAAGCGCTACCGCAACCTCTCCCCCGGAGCAGGTTCCGCCCCTTCACTTGCTACTTAGTCTCACCCAGGCACGAACTGACCACAGCCAGCAAATGCAGGACTCCTTCTCCCAATGCTGCCTTGCAGGATGCCACCACAACCACAGGCGTGTGTACTAGCCACAACCACAGGCGTGTGTACTAGCCACAACCACAGGCGTGTGTACTAGCCACAACCACATGCCTGTCCAAATTTTTATAGCTGCCCAATTTCTTCCTCCTCTTTTACCTTCACTTGTCTGGTGCAACACTGCCAACTAGCCCTGTGAGCCATAAGTTCAACCTACCCGCCCTTCTGGCTATATGAAGCCTGTGAGCAACGATACCTCACTATCTCTCCTCCATGGATCTTCTCTACCTCGGCTGGTTAATGTCACACTAACCAGCTGGTGATGCACGTATAAGCGAATTAAAACTACCATCAAAAACTTTTCCCGCATCAGCCGGGCCCACTGAGAGGCCTCCGCTCCCTCGCCCCCCTTTGCAGTGGAGAAGTGAAAGTTTTCTACCCCACCATGGGGGCTCTACTCCACCTCATCCCAGAAGGGGTATAGGTGGCATCTGTGACCCCTCCATCCCTGCGAGGACATAAGTGGGGTCTCCCCCCCCCATTCTATCTGGGTTAAAGTGGGGGTCTCTGACTCCCTCATGCATGGAATCTCTAATCCCATTCCAACCAAGTTGAGCCTCTGCCCCCCTCCCCTTATCCATGTGGGGATGCAAATGGGGCCTCTGCTCCTTCCCCCCCCCCATCCCAATGAGGGTACAAGTGGGTCTCTTTTCCTCCCATTACAGTCTCTGATCCCCATGCAGAGGGGGTAAAAAGTGGGGTCTTCGCCCCCTTCGATTGGGGTATAAGAGGGGTCCCTCCCCCACATCCCAGTGGCAGCACAAGTGGGGGAGAAACTCCACCTATACCCCACTGGGACGGGAAACTAATCAATATTACAAAACACAGGGGCCATACTCCCAGCATTCGTAGCACAGCACCAGCGTTCCAGGGGTAAAGGTGGGTCCCGAACTCAACCAGACCACCAAGGCCAGACTAGCCGGCAGCATTGCACGGCGCATGCGCTGTGTCCGGCACCTCCCAAACCTCCGCACGCAGACAGCCCACCCCACGAGCTGCGAAGCTGCTGAGTCGTCTTGGACCTGCACGTGGGAGAGGGCAAGGCCTGGCGCCAACTGCCAGCTCCAGACTGAGAACTTTCGTGGCAGCGCACTCACTGACTTCCTACCCCTGCACAGGATTTAAATAACCTCCCCGTGGCACCTCGGAGCCTAAACCTGTCGGTCATGGACCCTGTCACCTAAGGGACTCCAGGTGATGTGCCTCCTACAAGTGAGCCCCCTCCTATCCACGCACAGTAACAGGAAACCCGCTTTAGTAGGACAGGGAGAAAATCCCAAGAGGATGTGGGTTCCTGCTGGGGACCTTTTAATCACACACGTGTAATATGTGAGGGGCTGACTGGCGTAATAATCTCACACCGTTAGGATACATGTGATGAGCAAGGTGTTGATGTTACTCGCTCAGCATCTTTGCTTCTATGGAAAAGCGCAGACGCGCGGCTGCGCTTAAGGGATAAGGGACCCGCGCGCCCCTATAAAACTTACCGTCTGTTGGAGCACACATGTTTTGCTGCTAGAGGGGTTGTACACATGTTCTTGCATGTTGTTATTATTTGCATTACAATGCATTACAGACCCCTCTAGCGCAGGGGACTTTTATCGAAAACATGTGTCTCTGACGGTCTTGTGGCGACTCGATCCTGCAGCGGCTTTAAAAGGAGACCACTCTGTCTCCTTTTGCTGATCATCTCCTGATGGAACTGAACAGGGATCTCTTCGGTCTCACTCGCCCGATTGCGCAGGAGAGAAAGCCGGTGGTGACGTCTGATCTTCGGCACTGTCGCCCTCTATGTTCTGGGCCTGCAGTGGTGTTATTCGCAGGGGAATGTTCCAGAATACGGGCCCTGGTAGCGCGACTCCTTCCAGATCTTGGTTCCAACGCCTTAAAATCCAAAAGAGAACATAGGACGTCATTGTTAGAACTGGATCTAAGCTGCCCCCAACACACAGCACCAGCACCATGAGGACTCTGGGCCTGTATATCTGCTGTCTCTTGGTACCGATCACTGATACCAGTACATATCAAACTGTTTGAGTCACTTAACCACAACCATTTTCCGGAGATAAAATCTCTTTCATTTCCCCTTTACATTGCTATAAACGCTGCTTTGCAGAATCATTTGTGTTGTAATTACTTGGGGCGTTTATTTTATGCTGATAATACCGTCCTTTGACGTGGCAGGGTATAGTGTGGGTGATAACGCCTGATGTTGAGGAGACAGTGAATAATGAGTGTGTCTGTTTGGAAATGTCTCCATGTAACACACTAGAAGCTGCGGTAGATGTGATATGAGAGAGTGACGCTCAGCTCCTGGTCTGCTGGAAGTTAACATCCACAGTGTCTCCATGACCAGCTCCTCATGTGTAGTTGCAACAATGTTGCTACCCCCCCCCTGGTTTCCCTTAGCTCTGCCAGTTGCCTTGGCAACCTCCCTCTGCTCAATACTTGAGCTGGTTAAGCCTTCTCCCCCTGCTAGTTTTGTTTACTAGTTTGCCCCATTGCTTATTCCTGTCTGCACAGGAAACATGTGGTTCTTTTACCCCCAGCACCAGTATGAGGCGACGTATCTTCCACGCGCGTAGGAAATGCTTTCTGTTTTACCTTCCTCTCACAAATACTACCTGCAAGTTCTGTATGTTCCTGTTATCCCCACCCAATAAAGTACAGGAACTAGAAGGACTCGTGTGCATTTAAAGGGACGAGTTTAAGCTACCTGCTCCTACTCAGTAGGACACGGCGCCTGGAACAGATACTCACATCGACCTCGCTTTCCATGTCCTCCAACATCCAGTCGGCGGTAACATGCCCGAGCACACTGCCGCTATCACCGAGGCTGGACTCGGTCACACAGTCCTCCAGGAACTCAGTAAGGGCCAACATATTGCTAGCCCAAAAGCCGCTGTTATAGAGCTCACTGCCATTCGTCCACAGCCAGCTCTCCTCCTCCTTTCTTCTCATGTGTCTTTCCCAAGCCCTGCAGGAGTGAGGCAGAAATTAAATAATAATCTGTTTGGGTCTATTTGTCCAAGATTATACTTTCCTCCCGCATACTGTATCTCCTGAGTCTCACTCACCCTCTCGCTCCAATATCCCTCTCACTCACCCCCCTAGCACCTTCACCTCTACAGCCCATCCTGCATATCTCCTGATTTCACTCACCCTCTCGCTCCATATCCCTCTCAACTCACCCCCCTACACCTTCACCTCATAACAGCCATCTGCATATCTCCTGAGTCCTACTCACCCTCTCGCTCCATATCCCTCTCACTCACCCTCTAGCACCTTCACCTCATACAGCCCGTCCTGCATTCTCCGAGTCTCACTCCACCTCCTCACTCCAATATCCCTCTCACTCACCCCTCTAGCCCTTCACCTCATACAGCCTGTCCGCATATCTCCTGAGTCTCACTCACCCTCTCCTCCAATATCCCTCTCACTCACCCCTCTAGCACCTTCACTCATACGCCTGTCCTGCATATCCCCCTGATCTCACTCACTCCTCTCAACTCCAATATCCCTCTCATCACCCCTCTAGCACCTTCACCTCATACAGCCCATCCTGCCTATCTCCTGAGTCTCACTCACCTCTCCTCCACATATCCCCTTCACTCACCGCTCTAGCACCTTACACTCATTACAGCCCTCCTGCATATCTCCTGAGTCTCACTCACCCTCTCGCTCCAATATCCCTCTCACTCACCCCTCTAGCACCTTCACCTCATACAGCCCGTCCTGCATATCTCCTGAGTCCACTCACACTCTCGCTCCAATATCCCTCTCACTCACCCCTCTAGCACCTTCACCTCATACAGCCCGTCCTGCATATCTCCTGAGTCTCACTCACCCTCTCGCTCCAATATCCCTCTCACTCACCCCTCTAGCACCTTCACCTCATACAGCCCGTCTGCATATCTCTGAGTCTCACTCACACTCTCGCTCCAATATCCCTCTCACTCACCCCTCTGCACCTTCAACACTCATACAGCTCCTGTCCTGCATATCCCCTGAGTCTCACTCACCCTCTCACTCCAATATCCCTCTCAGCTCAGCCCCTCTAGCACCTTCCACCTCATACAGCCCATCCTAATATCTCCTGAGTCTCACTCACCCTCTCACTCAATATCCCTCTCAACTACCGCTTCACACCTTCAACTATACAGCCCGTCCTGCATATCTCCTGAGTCTCACTCACCCTCTGCTCAATATCCCTCTCACTCACACCCTCTAGCCACCTTCACTCATCACAGCCCGTCCTGCATATCTCCTGAGTCTCACTCACACTCCGCTCCAATATCCCTTCACTCACCCCTCTAGCACCTCACCTCATACAGCACCGTCCTGCATATCTCTGAGTCTCACTCACCCTCAGTCCAATATCCCTCTCACTCACCCTCTAGCACCTTCACCTCATACAGCCCGCCTGCATATCTCCGAGTTCACTCACCACTCTCGTCCCAATATCCTGCTAACTCACCCTCTAGCACCTTCACCTCATACAGCCCGTCCTGCATATCTACCTGAGTCTCACTTCACACTACTCGCTCCAATATCCTCTCACTCACCCCTCTAGCACTTCACCTCATACAGCCCGTCTGCATATCTCCCGATCTCATCTCACCCCTCTCCCTCCAATATCCTCTCATCACCCCCTCTAGCACCTCACCTCATAAGCCCGCCTGCATTCTCCTGAGTCTCACTCACCACTCTCGCTCCAATATCCCTCTCACCTCACCCCTCTAGCACCTTCACCTCATACAGCCCGTCCTGCATATTCCTGAGTCTCACTCAACCGTCTCGCTCCAATATCCCTCTCACTCACCCCTCTAGCACCTTCACCTCATACAGCCCGTCCTGCATATCTCCTGAGTCTCACTCACCCTCTCACTCCATATCCCTCTCACTCACCCCTCTGCACCTACACCTCTCATACAGCCCGTCCTGCATATCTCCTGAGTCTCACTCACCCCCCTCGCTCCAATATCCCTCTCACTCATCCCTCTAGCACCTTCACCTCATACAGGCCCGTCCTGCATATCTCCTGAGTCTCACTCACCCTCTCGCTCCAATATCCCTCTCACTCACCCCTCTAGCACCTTCACCTCATACAGCCTGTCCTGCATATCTCCTGAGTCTCACTCATCCTCTCACTCCAATATCCCTCTCACTCACCCCTCTAGCACCTTCACCTCATACAGCCCGTCTGCATATCTCTGAGTCTCACTCACCCTCCGCTCCCAATATCCCTCTCACTCACCCCTCTAGCACCTTCACCTCATACAGACCGTCCGTGCTATCTCCTAGTCACTCACCATCTCACTCCAATATCCCTCTCTCACCCCTCTACCAAAGCCTGGGAAAGTGAGGGCAGGAGGGAGGGGGAAGTGGGCAGAAGGAGGGGTAAGTGAGGGCCGGAGGGAGGGGGAAGTGAGGGCCGGAGGGAGGGGGAAGAGAGGAAGAGGAGTGGGAGGTGGATGAGAGAGGGAGGGGGGTAAGAGAGAGTGCACGCTCAGTTGTACAGTGTGATTTAACAAAAAAGTATGATATATATACACACACACGATATATATATACAGTATATATAATATCTTATCACTTGTGAGCACATTCACATGCCTTAGACAGGTCTGCAACCCTGCCTTTCACCATTACCACCTAGCATACAGTGCTCCCACTGCAGCAAGGGATTCTGGGAAATGACATGCAAATGGGCACACAATGTGTCACCTTTTGCCTAAAATACATTTTTACATGGAACCATTATAAGCAAATGTGAGAGAATGAGGGGGTGAGAGAGGAGGAGGGGAGGGATTTGAGACGACGAGGAGGGTGGGAGGATGAGGGGAGAGAGGCTGAGCGGGGGTGAGAGGATGAGGGGTGAGAGAGGCTGACCCCAGCGGCGTAGGGGTAGAGGATGAGGGGGGTGCAATAATCTGGAATAATTTGTGGGAGAGGAGCAGTAGATCAGTAGTATCGCTCGCCAGTGCAGTATGGCGCTGGTATGGTTATTTATAAATGTTCTACATTTCACTCCAAGCAGGCACCAATTTGCACCAATTCATATTCTATTTCCTAAAAAAATCCTCGGACGGGCGCTCGCTCCCAAGACCCCTCACAGATTTGTTACGGAATAGAATATAAATTGGTGAATACTTGGAATGAAATTGAGAAAAAATTACGTAATAGTCCGGTCATTTATAAATAACGTTCTTCCCCACCAGCGATTCTCGCGCGCGTCGCACCTTTCACCGTTGTGTCCGGTGTTTCTGGCGAAGCCGCCTGGCAACCCTATCTGTAAGTGACAGGCATACGCAGGGTTAATAAGAAAAGAGACAGACAGATACACACAGAGAAGTGATCATACAGATAACCTTCACACACTCTCACACATACACACTCACAGACAGACAACACTCACACACGCACACTCACGCCCCAATCCCCAATACACACTCACAATAAGCCCCCCTCCCCATGGCCAGTCACAGAAGGGCCCTGCAGGCCAGCGGGAGGCCTTGTGAAGGGAGCGACAGGTGAAGGCGGCAGCCAGCGAAGGGAAGGGCCCTGCAGGCCAGCGGAAGGCCTGGGGAAGGGAGGGACAGGTGAAGGCCACAGACCAGCGGAGGGAAGGGCCCTGCAGGCCAGTGGGAGGCCTGGGAGGGAGGGACAGGTGAAGGCCACAGCCAGCGCGATGGAACGGGCCTGCAGGAGTGGAGGCCATGGGGAGCCTGCGTGGACAGGGAGGGACAGGCCTTAAGGCACAGCCAGCGGAGGAGGGCCCTGCAGGCCAGAGGCGTTAGGCCTGGGGAAGGGAGGGGAAGGTGAAATGCCACAGCCCGCGGAGGGAGGGCCCTGCAGGCCAGCGGGAGCCTGGGTGAAGGGCAGGGAAGTGACCTGGCCACAGCCAGCGAGGGAAGGGCCCGAGGATCGTGAGGCCTGGGAAGGGAGGGACAGGTGAAGGCGGCAGCCAGCAGAGGGAAGGGGCCCTGCAGGCCAGGCGGAGGCCTGGGGAAGGGAGGGACAGGTGAAGGCGGCAGCCAGCGGAGGGAAGGGCCCTGCAGGCCAGCGGGAGGCCTGGGGAAGGGAGGGACAGGTGAAGGCGGCAGCCAGCAGAGGGAAGGGCCCGGTGTATGACTGTGAAGGGTGAGGGATTTTCCAATTGGGTGAAGATCAACACAGGATCAATGGGAGCAGAGCTCAAGGAAAAATGTCAGCTATTGCCTTTAGGGGGCGCCTCTATTTAACATTGGGGTTTCTCTCGGAAAATTAGTTTTAGGACAGTAATCTAAACTCGTAATGTGGGATCAGGGCCACAGACAGGTTTCCCGAGGCCCAGGACAAATAAAACCCCAACACATATATAAAAACAACAAATACATATAAGAACGACTTCCTTCCGTCTTAGTTGGAGTCCCATGTAAAAATGCACTCTGAACCGCAGGATCCGCCCGATGAATATCGGGGTGTTGGATCTTTCCCCATTATCCATATATGGAACAATTGGAGAGCCCGCGCCCCAAATTAACTGTGATCTCAGCACTCCACCCCAAAAACCGCCAACGGGGGGTATAAGAGGCGCTGCCGCTCCCTCGCCCCCTTGTGCCGTGGGGTGGGAAGTGAGTGGTTTCTACGCCTCCCATGGGGCTCGGGCTGCGGGCTCCCATCTAATCCACCCCAACAGAAGGGGTTATCGTGGTGGTATCTCTGACCACTCATACAAGGCAGGCCCGAGAATATATTGTTGGGAAGTTCTTCCCCACCCCCACATTCTAGTGGCGCTCAATTTGGGGTAGGGGTCTGGGGCTGAATCCCACATTCCCAGATGAGAGGTATGGTTTAGAAGAATTTGAATCCATTCCCCTGAGCAACCAACATAGTTGAGACCTCTGCCCCCTCCCCTTATCCATGTGGGATGAAAATGGGGCCTCTGCTACTTCCCCCCCCCCATCCCAATGAGGGTCAAAGTGGGTCTCTTTTCCTCCCATTCCATCTTGATCCCCCCCCGAGGGGGTAAAAGAAGTAAAAGTGGGGTCTTCGCCCCTCCTATCCGATTGGGGTATAAGTAGGGGTCCTCCCCCACATCCCACAGGGGCAGCAAAAGTGGGGGGGGAGAAACTCATCTTTGCTTTCTATGGAAAAAAGCGCAGCTACGCAGGCGGTCTCGCGCTTTAAGGTGATCTGCGCATTAAATCGGGGCTTAGGGATAAGGGACCCGCGCCGCCCTCCTATAAAATACCGTCTGTTGGAGCACACATGTTTTGCTGCTAGAGGGGCTGTGTTACAAATGTTTGCATATGGTTTATATTTGCCACAATGCATTACAGACCCTCTAGCGCAGGGGATTTTATCGAAAAATGGTTGTCTCTGACGGTGCTTGGTTGGCGGAGCTCGATTCTGCCAGCGGCTTTTTTTTTTTCTTTTTATAAAGGAGACCACTCTGGTTTCTCCATTTTGCCTGAAGTGCAATCTACCGTGATGGAAGGGATGAACAGGGATCTCTCTCGGGTCTAGTTCTGTCTAAATAGAAGAGTAGTTGAGTGCCCTGGCAAGACAGAAAAAGCAGGCTGAAGGTGGGTCGGGGGGTGTGGTGGGGGTGACGGGTGGGTGGGTGGGGTCCCGGTGAAGTCTGATCTTCGGGGCACCCTGTAGCCCTCTGTGTTCTGGGGCCTGCACAGTGTGTTATGAGAAGGTGGATGGGGAAAGGGGAATGTTACAGAATACGCGTCGGGGGCAGGGCATGCATGGTTTGTGTTGTTGGTTTGTGCGCGGAGGACTCCTTCAAAGAATTGGGTCCACATACAAGCTAAAAGGATCTAAAAATTCCAGAAAAAGGAGAACATTAGCGTCTTGGTTCTAAGAATGGAGAGAACGAGGAACACCCAAGAAAACAGTTTCGTCACACTGGTCGTGCTTGGTAGCACCTAGCACACAAGGCACCAGCACCATGGGAGTCTGGGCCCTGTATATCTGCTTGTCTCTTTTGGTACCGATCACTGATACCAGGTACATTATCAAACTGTTTGAGTCACTTAACCACAACCATTTCCGGAGATAAAAATCCCTTTCATTTCCCCTTTACATTGCTATAAACGCTGCTTTGCAGAATCATTTTGTGTGTAATTACTTGGGGCGTTATTTTGTGCTGATAATAGCGTCCTGTGACGTGCGCAGGGTATATGTGTTGGGTGATAACGCCTGATGTTGGGGAGCAGTGAATAATGAACGTGTCTGTTTGGGAAATGTCTCTCCATGTAACACACACTAGAAGCTGCTGTAGATGGTGATATGAGAGAGTGACGCTCAGCTCCTGGTCTGCTGGAAGTTACATCCACAGTGTCCTCCATGACCAGCTCCTCAGTGTAGTTGCAACAATGTTGCTACCCCCCCCTGTGGTTTCCCTTAGCTTCTGCCAGTTGCCTTGGCAACCTCCCTCTGCCCAATACTTGAGCTGGTTAAGCCTTCTCCCCCTGCTATGTTTTGTTACTAGTTTGCCCCATTGCTTATTCCTGTCTGCACAGGAAAATGTGCGTTCTTTTACTCCCAGCACCATAGTGAGTGCGCGTATCTTCCACGCGCCCTTAGGAAATGCTTTCTGTTTTACCTTCCTCTCACAAATACTACCTGCAAGTTCCTGTATGTTCCTGTTATCTCCACCCAATAAAGTTACAGGAACTAGAAGGACTCCGTGTGCATTTAAAGGGGACGAGTTTAAGCTACCTGCTCCTACTCATTAGTGACACGGCGCCTGGAACAGATACTCACATCGACCTCGCTTTCCATGTCCTCCAACATCCAGTCGGCGGTAACATGCCCGAGCACACTGCCGCTATCACCGAGGCTGGACTCGGTCACACAGTCCTCCAGGAACTCGGTAATGCCCAACGCCTTGAAAAGAGACATAAGATGCACTCAAAAGAACATGAACGCTGACATAAATATTATATACGTATGTATATTTTTATTTATATAGCCCCCTCTATATACGTAGCGCCTCACAGCAGTAATATACGTGACATAATAATCATTAGAAAAATAATCTTTTCCCCGATGAGCTTACAATCTAAGTGGGAAGAAGGTTCAGACAGGAGGAGGGTGTTCTGTGAGCAGCGTTGCCAGGTGCCGGTACTGACCCGGACAGCCCGGTATTTGGTTACTCTGTCCGGTAAAAACTGAGAGATAATA
>WSYH01001981.1:0-11386 GCA_036426205.1 Ascaphus truei | reverse complement strand
CTAGTTGCCGGGCCCGCATCCCGGCGGGGACATGTCCGTCTTGCGGGTGGGGGACATCTAAGTTTGCGGGGGTTTAAGGTCCCGGTATGTGTGCGCGGGGACGGGACATGTAGGGGCAGTGGGGACAGAGTGTGCGGAGGGGCAAAGGTAGCTTTGGGGTACATGTATGTGGGCGGGGGGTACGTGTGCGAGGGGGACCATGTACGTGCGGCGTCTGCGGGGGCATGTATGGGCAGGGAAGGGGACATGTACTGTGTGCGTGGTGGTAGGTTTAGCCATTCTATGTGTGACTGCAGGGGTGGTCCATGTCTTGGGCGCGGTTTAAGAAATTGTACATTTATTTGGTGCTTATGTTCTTTAGCTCTCCATTCCTGAGGGCGTTTTTTCCAATATCCCTCTCACTCACCCCTCTAGCACCTTCACCTCATACAGCTCGTCCTGCATATCTCCCGAGTCTCACTCACCCTCTCGCTCCAATATCCCTCTCACTCACCCCTCTAGCAGCTTCACCTCATACAGCCCGTCCTGCATATCTCCTGAGTCTCACTCACCCTCTCACTCCAATATCCCTCTCACTCACCCCTCTAGCACCTACACCTCATACAGCCCGTCCTGCATATCTCCTGAGTCTCACTCACCCTCTCGCTCCAATATCCCTCTCACTCACTTCTCGACCGTCTGGTAAGTGAGGGGAAATGTGCGAGGAGGGTGAGATGACTCAGGAGATATGCAGGACGGGCTGTATGAGTGACGGTGCGTAGGCGGTTGAAGTAGAGGAATGGAGTATGTGAGAGGGTGAGTGAGATCAGGAGATAGGCAGGATGGGCTGTATGAGGTGAAGGTGCTAGAGGGTGAGTGAGAGGGATATTGGAGTGAGAGGGTGAGTGAGTGAGACAGGGGGATATGCAGGATCAGGCGTATGAGTGAAGGTGCTAGAGGGGTGAGTGGAGAGGGATATTGAGGAGAGGGTGAGTGAGACTCAGGAGATATGCAGGACAGCTGGTATGAGGTGAAGGGCTAGAGGGGTGAGTGAGAGGGATATTTGGAGTCGACGAGGGTGAGTGAGACTAGAGGCGAATGCAGGAGGGTGTATGGGTGAAGGTGCTAGAGGGGTGAGTGAGAGGGATATTGGAGCGAGAGGGGGAGTAGACTCAGGAGATATGCAGATGGGGCTTGTTATGAGGTGAAGGTGTAGGGGGGTGAGTGAGAGGGGATATGGAGCGAGAGGGTGAGTGAGATCAGATCAGGAGATATGCAGGATGGCTGTATGAGGTGAAGGTGCTAGGGGGGTGAGTGATGAGAGGGATATTGGAGACGAGAGGGTGAGTGAGACTCAGGAGATATGCGGGAGGAAAGGATAATCTTGGACAATAGACCCAACAGATTATTATTTAATTTTGCCTCACTCTGCAGGGCTTGGGAAAGACACATGAGAAGAAAGGAGGAGGAGAGCTGGATGTGGACGAATGGCAGGAGCTCTATAACAGGGCTTTTGGGCTAGCAATATGTTGGCCTCCTTACTGAGTTCCTGGAGGACGGGTGACCGAGTCCAGCCTCGGTGTGATAGCAGCAGTGGTGCCTCGGGCATGTTACCGCCGACATGGATGTGGAGGACATGGAAAGCGATGGTCGGGGGGGATGTGCAGTTATGTTCCAGGCGCCGTGGTCACTAATGAGTAGGAGCAGGTAGCGTTAAACTCGTCCCATTTAAATGCACACGGAGTCCTTCTGTTCCTGTAACTTTATTGGGTGGGATAAAAGAACTACGGAACTTGCAGGTAGTATTTGTGAGAGGAAGGTAAAACAGAAAGCATTTCTAAGGGCGCGTGGAAGATACGCCTGCACTAATATGGTGCTGGGGTGGTGGTAAAAGAACGCACATTCCTGTGCAGACAGGAATAAGCAATGGGGCAAACTAGTAAAAATAACAGCAGGGGGAGAAGGCTTAACCAGCTCAAGTATTGAGCAGAGGGGGTTGCCAAGGCAATGGCATAGAAGCTAAGGGAAACA
Organism: Ascaphus truei; assembly: GCA_036426205.1. NCBI lineage: Eukaryota > Metazoa > Chordata > Amphibia > Anura > Ascaphidae > Ascaphus > Ascaphus truei. The sequence goes on along the minus strand of WSYH01001981.1, from coordinate 9,376 downwards.
GGGGGGGGGGGGGGGTAGCAACATTGTTTGCAAAAAGACACTGAGGAGCTGGTCATGGAGGACACTGTGGATGTTAACTTCCAGCAGACCAGGAGCTGAGCGTCACTCTCTCATATCACCTATACAGCAGCTTCGGTGTGTTACATGGAGACATTTCCAAACAGACACACCCTTATTCACTGCTCCTCAAAATCAGGCGTTTATCACCAACCAACAACCCTGCGCACGTCAAAGGACGGTTATTATCAGCATAAAATAAACGCCCCAAGTAATTACAACACAAAAGTGATTCTGCAAAGCAGCGTTAAGCAATGTAAAGGGGGAAATGAAAGAAGATTTTATCTACGGAAATGGTTGTGGTTTAAGGGACTCAAACAGTTTGATATGTACCTGGTATCAGTGATCGGTACCAAGAGACAGAGATATACAGGGCCCAGCGTCATGGTTGCTGGTGCGGTGTGATTGGGGAGCAAGCTTAGATCCAGTTCTAACAAGACGTCTATGTTCTCTTTTGGAATTTTAGGCGTTGGAACAAGATCTGGAAGGAGTCGCGCTACCAGTGCCGCGTATTATTGGAACATTCCCTCTGCGAACAACACACGCAGGCCCAGAATATGAGGGCGACAGTGCCGAAGATCAGACGTCACCCGGTGTTTCGCCTGCATCTGGCGAGGGAGACCGAAGAGACCTGTTCAGTTCCATCAGGAGATGGATCAGCAAAAGAGAAACAGAGTGGTCTCCTTTAAGCCGCTGCAGGATCGATGTCGCCAACAAGACCGTCAGAGACACCATGTTTCGATAAAAGTCCCTGCGCTAGAGGGGTCTGTAATGCATTGTAATGCAAATAACAACATGCAGAAAGAACATGTGGAACAAGCCCTCTAGCAGCAAAACATGTGTGTCTCAACAGACGGTAAGTTTTATAGGGGCGCGCGGGTCCCTATCCTTAAGCGCAGCCGCGCGTCTGCGCTTTTCCATAGAAGCAAAGATGCTGAGCGAGTAAAATCAAACACCTTGCTCATCACATGTATCCTAACTGGTGTGAGATTATTCAAGCAGGCAGCCCACTCACATATTACATGTGGAGGTTAAAAGGTAACCCCAGCAGGAACCCACATCTCTTGGGATTTTCTCCCTGTCCTACAAAAGCGGGTTTCCTGTTACTGTGGTGGCTAGGAGGGGGGGCTCACTTGTAGGAGGCAATCACCTGGAGTCACTTAGGGAAAGGGGACATGACGACAGGTTAGGTCGCGAGGTGCCACGGGGAGGTTATTTAAATCTGTGCAGGGGTAGGAGTCAGTGAGTGCGCTGCCACGAAAGTTCTCAGTCTGGAAGTGGCAGTTGGCGCCAGGCCTGGCCCGCTCCAACGTGGCGGCCAGTACGCAGAGCAGCTTCAGCAGATCGTGGGGGGTGGGCTGTTGCGTGCGGAGGTTTGGGAGGTTGCCGGGACAGCGCATGCGCCGTGCAATGCTGCCGGATGAGGGCTGGCCTTGGGGGGCTCTGGTTGAAGTTCGGGGACCCACCTGTACCCTGGGAAGCGCTGGTTGCTGTGTGCTACGAATGGCTGGGAGTTAGGGGCCCCTGTGTTTTGTAATATTGATTAGTTTCCCGTCCCAGTGGGGTATAGTGGAGTTTCTCCCCCACTTGTGCTGCCCTGGGATTGTGGGGGGGGACCCCTATTATACCCAATCGGAAGGGGGGCGAAGACCCCACTTTTACACCCCTCTGCATGGGGGGGGATCAGAGATGGAATGGGAGGAGGAAAGGAGACCCACTTGTACCCTCAATTGGGAGGGGGGGGGGAAGGAGCAGAGGGCCCCATTTGATCCCCACATGGATAAGGGGAGGGGGCAGAGGTCTCAACTTGGTTGGAATGGGATTAGAGATTCATGCATGAGGGAGTCAGAGACCCCCACTTTAACCCAGATAGAGATGGGGGGGGGGAGACCCCATACTTATGTCCTCGCAGGGAATGGAGGGGTCACAGATGCACACCTATACCCCTTCTGGATGAGGGGAGTAGAGCCCCATGGGGGGTAGAAAACTTTCATTTCTCCACTGCAAAGGGGGGCGAGGAGCGGAGGCTCTTCGTGGCCCGGCTGATGCGGGGAAAAGTTTTTGATGGTAGTTTTAATTCGCTTTTTATCGTGCATCACCAGCTGGTTAGTGTGACATTAACCAGCCGAAGGTAGGAAGATCATGGAGGAGAGATAGTGAGTATCGTTGCTCAAGGTTCTATAGACCAGAAGGGCGGGGGTAAGGTTGAAACTTATGGCTCACAGGCTTGGTGGCAGTGTTGCACAGAAAGTGAAGGTAAAAGAGGAGGAAGAAATTGGGCAGCATATAAAATTTGGACAGGAATGTGGTGTGGCTAGACACAACGCCTGTGGTTGTGGCTAGAGTACACACGCCTGTGGTTGTGGCTAGTACACGCTGTGGTTGTGTATACACGCCTGTGGTTGTGGGTGGCATCCTGCAAGGCAGCATTGGGAGAGAGGAGTCCTGCATTTGCTGGCTGTGGTCAGTCGTGCTGGGTTGAGACTAAGTAGCAAGTGAAGGGGCGGGAAACCTGCTCCGGGGGAGAGTTTGCGGCGGTAGCGCTGTTCTGACCCTGGGTGGGCTGGCTGACATGGTAATGTCTATCATGTCGGTCAGTAATACGTAGTGGTGGATTTATTGGCGAGTGGTCAGGGCTCATTGTGCTTTAGGTTCAGGTGTGTACAGTTGCGTACGTCGCTGTGTAATGTCCTGGGGACAGACCCGTAGGGAGGTGGAGAGTAGAGACGACCCGTACCTGGGATCCGAATCACGAAGAGTAGAGTAGTGAGGTCCAGCTCTGATTCAGGACTGAGAAGGCAGGATAATCGTGGTCGCTGTGTCCGGGGTCAGGGCTGGAGAAGGCAAAATAGTAGGGGCCACAGTTCCGAGGTCGTCACCAATAGGCAAGTACAAGCAGGCAGGACACGGCTTTGAAGAGAACAAGGTATAGAGAACCTTGCAAGGCAAGGGGAGAGTGTGGGATGAGGACCTTATAAATGGAGCAGGCCAGGTGTTAGGCAATTCTCCAGACTGAGGCTGACTTCCTGCTTCGGCGGCCTTGTTGGTGGGGGCAGATCAGAGTCCCTGCTCAGCAGCCATGTGAGAGGTCCTACATGGGAGCAGAGGAGGTTGTAAGAGAAAGCCAGGTGAAGGTGGTAAGGGCTAATGGCCTGTTGCACACAGAGCTTGGGTTGCGTTCACGTGGCGAGCGCCGCGCGCTGATGATATGCGGCCGACCTGGGGGCGAGATGAGGCCCGAGTTTCAGGTGACATCGAGTGTGCGTCGCGGGAGCGTGCGGGGCGAAAGTCCCGTCGGAAGTAGCTCTGCCATGTGTGCGGGGTAAGTGCAGGAGTGCGCGTGGGACGGCGCCGTTCTGGATTCCTAAACACAGGTTTACCGTCAGCCGAGGAGAAGCTCTACAATGAAATCCATGGACAGTGTGACCAGGGATGGGATGGGCGAATGAAGTAACTCGCATGGTAGGGAGCATGGCACTTGGTTCCTGGCAGCATCCTTGCAGGCCAAGATGAAGTCTGTAGAGGAGAAAAGGGGGGGGCCCGGAATTAAAGGGGTTGCACCCCCATATGGCCATCCCCTGACCTCACCAGAGAGACAAGGGGTTAACTGGAACTGCGGTCCAGGGATGAGGTTTGCACCTGTTATACCTTGAAAATGTATGTTCCCCTTGTTCCCATGTTCATTATAAGCATGTATTTTAATGTTTTTAAGTGCATTTCTGTATCTCAGTTCTGGAGGTCGCCAGAGGAGTTCAATATTTGGCCAATATGTGGAGTCATGTAGGCATTAAAAAAACTGGCAAAGGTCGACCCACTGAGCCCACCAGAAGGAACATTAGTATGTGTAGATATATAAAGTGTAATGTATTTATTTTGGATCTGTTCTGAAAAGCAGACGCATTTGCTAGGCTAAAGGTCATGAAGGGCAGACGGCATGAGTAGCCTAAGCACGGTGATCAAAAAGCTAACTGCCTTGATTGTTACCCAAGGTCTAGGGATTAGATATTAATCATAACAAACTCTGTTACCTGAGGGCATGGGTTTAGTCTGTTAGTCTGGTTTCCACAATAGAGAGTGGATACAGATAATTGTTCACAATAGGCTGTGTTCAATGTTAAGAATAGGGTGCACCGTATATAAACTGTGTCCACCCTACAGTTTTTAGTTGTGCTGGAGTTGTGTTCTGATAACATCTTGAATGTCAGGGATGCTGAGTTGTGCTTCTGATTCCACCTGAATGTCACTGGATTGAGGGGAATGCTAGCGGATTACTTCTCCATTCCCCAACCCTAAGTAAGTGTTACCCTCTTGTCGTGAATTGTACTATATTGCTGTGTCACTTATTTAAGGAAAAATTAATTTTATTATATCTAAGCGCGTTCAGTTCAACCCAGATATTTGGTGTCATTATATCGTGCTAAGCTACCGTGACAAAGTCCTTGACGTCATTCCTGATCTCCCCTCCCAGGACACAGAAGGTCCGCTCGAGAAACGTTGCCGTTTCCTTATCCCAAGGTGCCCCACAATTCGGATTTTGTGACCCGTTGGAGGACTTATAGACGAAGAGGGGAGGGAAGGAGAGCCGAAAGGAGGTACAGAAATACCAGTTGTGGTGCTCAGAATTGGCTTTACGTGATGAGATCCATGACCGTGGGAGTGATATCGGTTGACAATTCTGGAAGGGGAAGGAGAAATAATGGGCACCTTGTTAGTCTCCAGTGCCATCCTCAGTAGAAAAGTGACGGGACACGGCATCGACTTTAACATTTGGAGATCCCGGTCTAAAGGAAATAATTAATGGAACCGAGTGAAAAAGAGCGCCCATCTCATTGGAAGGTATTCAGCCACAATGCCGCCCCCAGTTACTTCAGTACGGTGGTCCGTTAGCATGGTCACAGGCATTGAAGTTGCCTCAAGGAGATGTCTCCATCCCTCCAGTGCCATCTTACGCCCAAGAAAGCAGCTCCGATTCCCGACATTATAAGTTTCGCTCTGCTGCAGAGAACTCTTAGAGAAGAAGCCAAAGGATGCAGACGTGACTGGAAATCCGTTCTGTGTGAAAGTACTGCACCAACATCAACCCGAGGATGAACAGACGGAGAGGATCTGGGTGATCACGATAGGAGCCCTGGAAAAAGAGTCTCTTTATTTGAGAAAGGCAGCTAGTCCTCTGGAGACCAAGAAACATGTTCTGCCCCCGTTTTGGCAATACGTTATAGGTGCGACATTTTGACAAATCAGATGAAACGACGGTAATAGTTTGCGAATGTAAGGAAACCTTTGAATGGCCACTGCCCAACGGAGTAGTAGTTAAAACCCAATCCAGGATGGCAGAGACCTGGCAAAAAATCTGTATGCTTGAGCAGATATGATATATCCAAGGAAAGCAAGACTAGATTTCTCGAATTCACAGTTTTCGGAATTGGCAAACAGTTGATTCTCATGAAGGAGGTCATTGAGGTAGACGACCAATACAAGACCCCAGTAAGTCTCTAAATATCTCGTTGGCAAAAATTGGAAAACTGCGGGGGCATTACATAAACCCAAAGACATGACGAGTACTCTAGTAACCATCTCTGGTGCTTAAAACACAGTCATCCATTCATCCCCTGCCTGATTCGGACCAAGTTCTAGGCTCATCTCAATAGAGTTTGGAGAGGATGGTTGTGCACGAAGGCGATGAGAAGTTCCGGAATAGAGGGAGGGGGGGGGGTAGCGATTCTTAACCGTAATGTTGTTAAGACCCGTGTAGACATATACAGTGTCTTGGGGACCCATCTTTTATGGACAAAAAAGAAGCCCGCACCTGCGGGTGAGTGGACCTTCGAATAAATCCACGGCAGATCTCTTATATATAGGCCTCTTATGGCTACAGTCTCTGGTTCTGACAAAGGGTAAGTCTGCGCCCGTGGAGAACCGTCCCAGGGAGCAGATCGATGGAAAGTCAAAAGGACTGACTGTCAGTTCTTCTGCCTGCCCTTGCTGAAGACGTCATGAAAAGTCTGGTAGGCGAGGAGGAAGATTCGCAAATTCCTCTGGTTTGGAGCAATGAATATTCCACAGGATTGTTGGAAACCAGACCCTTGGCCCTACACAAGGAGTCCATGCCGTCAGCTGACCCAATGGCCAGTCGATCGGGATGGATTATGGACTAGTTAGCCATGTGGAGTACCAGAACACTTCTATGTCTGGAGAATGAATTCACATCCAGATGTATGGGTCGTGATATTGAAGCTCTCCAACGGTAGCTGTGAGGCAAATAGTCTCCTGAAGGATAGTCGGGACCCAGCGGTCTGCCATCCAGAGTCACGATGGTCACAGGAGAAAGATTTCTTACTGAGAGGAAGGCCATGTTGCGGAGATCCTATACAGTATCTGGGCCCATTTCGCTGAAGATTAAGAGGAAGGAGGGTACGAAGGTACACGTCATCTGCCTGTTAGTATTTCTGCCTTGTGCAGTGTAACACCCAAAAGTCCCTGTTAGGAGATGGATCAAGAAGAGGAGAGGACAAATGACGTCTTCTTTTTTTAACCAAGCTGCAGGATCCAGTAAACCAAAGGAAATTAATTTCTATGGAAGCCCTGTGCCAGAGGGGTCTGTAAGGATTGTAAGCATATAATAACATGCAGAACATGTGTAACAAGCCCCTCTGGTAGCAAAGCCAGTGTGTTCCAAACAGAGGGTGGTACGGTAACATAGGGGCGCGCGGGTCCTTATCCCATAAGCGCAGCCCGCGAGTCTGCCATTTCATAGAAACAAAGATGCTGAGTGAGTAACAACAACACCTGTCATCACAGTTATCCTAACAGTTGTAAGATTATTACGCCAGTCAGCCCCTCACATATTACACGTTTGTGTGATTAAAGGTCCCAGCAGGAACCCACATCCTTTGGGATTACGTTTCTTTTCCACTAAAGGGGGTTTCTGTACGTGCGGAGGAGGGGCTCACTGTAGGAGGCAACATCACCTGGGGGATAGATTGGGAAGAAAGTTAGAGGAAGAAGGAAATTAGAACGGGAAGTAGAGAAACAAAATGGACTAGAAGTAAAAAGAGAAAAAGGGAAGATGATAACAATACAGAAGAGAGAGAAAAACAATCAGAAAGCAGAAGGGAGAAGAGTCAAACAAGGAGACGAGCAGGAGAGAAGATAAGAGAAAATATAGACGACAAGGAAAGAGGAAGGATGGAAGAGAGGAAGGAACAGGAGCATTGAAAGGAGGCAAGAAGGAAAAGCAAGGATAGGAGATCAGAGCAGAAGAGAGGAGAACAGGATAGAAGAGAATGGGGAATAGAGAGAAGAGTAGGAAGAAGGAAAGAGAGGAATAACTGAGGAAGAGAAGCGTTAGAGAGAGAGAAGGATAAGAAGGGGAGAAGGAACAGAAGAATGCAGAAGGAAGCAAAGCAGACTGGCAGGTCTTTCTCCAGCCATCTTTTCTGTTCCTTCTTTCCCCATCATGTCTCTCTCTCATTCTCTCCCCAGTCACTCTTTTCTCTCTACTGTTTGTCTCTTCCCTTTATGCCTGTTCTGTTCTCCCGCTCGCCTCTATTCTCCCCCTCTGAATCTCTCTTCACCCTCGTCTCTTCTCCCCCTGTTCTCTACTCTCATCGTGTCTCTCTCTCCACCTCCTGTCTTCTCTCTCATTCCTCTGGCATTTTGTCCCACTCGTTTCTGTAAATTCTATATTTATCAATGTCCAAACGGCAACAACATTCTTCCGAGATGCAATAAAATTGGGAACCTCAGAGATTATTTGGTTGGTAACGCATTGAAGGTCGGAATACTCCCTGTTTAAAAAATCAGCCCAGCTCTGGAGCCGAGGGAAGGTTTTAGAGGAGGAACGAAATGATTCCTTGCATGGAGAAGAAGAAACAGTCGACCGGACCAGGGTCACGCTGTGGCGGGCGGCCCGGGGGGCTCACCACAAACAAGTCGAGGACCCCGGTACTGAGGTGGGAGTAGATGTAGATATAATGCCACCAACAGGCACGGGGTAGGTCTGGGAGTCTGGATAGTCGAGTCGCCGGGTATGGGTGGGAGAGGGTAGCAGCGGTAGTATATACTTGCCAAGGGGAGGGTAGTTAGGAGAGGTCCGGATGTAGTCGTTTACTGGAAGCCGAGAGTCGGACTGGAGGGGTAGATGGTGTGGTCGATGCCGAGGGCAGGGTAGGAGAGTGCGGAGGTCAGACGATAGCGCGGTCACAGAGAGAAGGAGTCCAAAGGCAAGATGGTTGGTACACAGGTAAGTAATAGCAGGACAAACAGGCTGTCTGGAAACAGGAGAGGTGGTGAGCACAGGTACAAGAATCTATGGCTAAGCCAAAAGTGCCAGTGGCACAGCTTGAGCATAAGGGCAGAGGAGCCAATACCTATGACGGGGTGGTGGAGCGGAGGTGTGGCATCCGCGGAGGCAGCAACAGGCTGTAAGGAGAAAGCAGGTGAAGGTGGTAAGGGCAATGGCCTGTTCCACGGCGCTGGGGTTGTGTTGTATACCACGTCACGCCTGGGAGCGCCGCGAGCGGATGATGTTGCGGCGCGACCTGGGGCAGAGATGAGGCCCCAGTGTAGGTGACATATGAGTGTGCGCTGCGGGCGAGTCGGTGAGAAGAAGTCCGGCGGAAGTTGCTCCGCCGTGAGCGGGTGGTTAAGTGTAGGAGTGGCGTGGAAGCGGCGCCGTTCTGGATTCATCACACAGTTTACTGAATGCACTGGACGCTCTACATGAAATCCATGGACAGTGTGACCAGGGAGGGAGGGGAATGGAGTACTCGCATGGTAGGGAGCATGGCACCGTGGTTTCATGCGCATACAGTGCAGGCCAAGATGAAGTCCTTTACATCATTCTGATCTCCGGCCACCAGAGGTCCACTTGAGAAAACTCAGCTGTTTCCGTTAATCCTAGGGGTGCCCCACAATTCTGGATTGATGACCCTGTGGAGACTTATCAGCGAAGAGGGAGGAAGAAGAGCACATAAGGAGTACAGAATACAGTGGGAAGATCAGAAGGGCTCCCGATGAGAAATATCCCTCTCACTCACCCCTCTAGCACCTTCACCTCATACAGCCCATCCTGCATATCTCCTGAGTCTCACTCACCCTCTCACTCCAATATCCCTCTCAGGAGTGGGAGGGGGATGAGAGAGGGAGGGGGGTAAGAGAGAGTGCACACTCAGTTGTACAGTGTGATTTAACAAAAAAAGTATTTTATATATCATCATTTGTGAGCACATTCACGTCTTAGACAGGTCTGCAACCCTGCCTTTCACCATTACCACCTAGCATACGGTGCTTACACTGCTGCAAGGGATTCTGGGAAATG
>WSYH01001980.1:0-96267 GCA_036426205.1 Ascaphus truei | reverse complement strand
CCACTATTGGAGGTACCACACATGTCATTAAGAGTTCCATCACCTGTCTTAGTACATATGTGGTGTACATGATCCAGTGTGGATGCAATTTAAAATATGTCGGACGCACCACCAGGACTCTTGGAACAAGGTTTTTAGAACACAGGAGAAACGCACTTAAAGGTCTCAATAACCATAGTCTATCTAGACATTTCAAAACATTTCATCAACAAGATCCCAAAACTATGAGAGTAATGGGAATTGAGACCATCTCACCAAATACTCTTGGTGGTGACCGGTTCAAGACCTTATGCAGGCGGGAAACCTTTTGGATCCACCAATTGGGCACTCTTAGTCCGGGTGGACTTAATGAATGCCTAGATGTGAGCACTTTTATATGATGCTTCCCTGGACGTTTTTTCCTGTCGGACTTCCTCTGCACTCTGCCATCTTTTGTCTGGATCCCTCCTGGGTTCATTATCTCTTCCAACACCTCCCCCCCTCCTCCCTCCCTCCCCCCCCCTTGAGACTGTCTTACACCTATGTAGTATATTATATTTAGGTTCACAGGTAAAAACACACACATATATTTAGTTAATCAATAAGTATATTGATCTTATTCACATTGGGAACCATAGAGCTTCATATACCTGATGGTTTAGTTAACTGAGATTCTTCTCTATATATATTTTTGGTTAATGGGTAACTAGTAATTGTCTTAGTAATGCATGTTGGCTGTAAGGTTATTTGACTTACGCCAAAGTGGCGTTTTTTAATTGGTTTTTAATTGGTTTATAATATACTCGTCACATTTCATTGCCGAATTTCATGGTTGATCTCCACTTCACCTTTAAGTCTCAATATATGATGTAAGGCTTCGTGATTGATACCCATTAACAACTAGCACCTTTACAGCTGAGAGGGGTGTGTTCTAAATGATTTGGGTCACTGGACTGGGTATAAAATACCGGACCTTTCCCCACTCCTGACTTCCCTTTGAGAAAGTCACCCGTTGAGTGACGAAACGCGTCAGGGAGCGTCATCACGGCAGACGCAGGGACATTGACGTCATCACCACGCGCTGGGACTGATTCACCCGCGCGGATGCTGCAGAGGCTTTCAAACTCGGAGCTGCTTTAGAGGACTCCTATACAGGCAGAGAAGAGATCATTTACCCTGGACTCTGATCGGGACATCATCCTGGGACTGCCAAGATAAAGACACTGCAGTTATGACCGGATGGTGGTGATTATATATCACAATATGCTTGTTATTATTGTACCTTTGTAAGTGCAATTCTTATCCCCCCCTTTTTCCCTTCCCCCTCATTAAATTGTACGATTTTACGCTATGGGCGTGCGCTCTCTCTTCCCCTTTTTCTTCTAGATTCCCTGTGGATTTGGTTTGTCCACTTTGAGAGCAGCCGGAGACCCTCTACACCAGAACTTACCATCTATTGGACTATTCTGAGGACTGGTTTTTACACTCTTTTTCCCATTTTTGGACACATATATATGTAGAATTGAATGTTTATCATTTGTATGGTTTACAGGTTTATTGCTAGGTTTGGGGTTCAATTCATAATTTTTTATATTTATTAATATTTACATTTTTTCATTTTTGTTTTTATTTTTATATTCCATTTTTTATGTTAGTTATCCTATATAATTAGCATAACCCCCTATACATTGTTGAACTTATCCAGCTAGTTCAATTGTTTATTAACCTACCATCAGCAGAGGCGCAGCTTTGTTTCTTTTTTTCTTGATCTTTTTATCTAATATATTGCGGATGTGTGTGTGTGTGTGTGGTGGTAGTCATATATATTGTGTGTGTGATATATATATTGTGTGTGTGTGATAGTGATATCAGGTATGTGTGTGTGTGTGTGTGTATGTTGGCGTTGGGTTTTTTGGTGTGTGTGTAAATTAGGATGTTGGTGATTTTTTAGTATAAGGTGATATGTTTTTGTGTTTATATATATCTCTCTTTGTGTGGTTTATATACTATATATGTGTTTTGTTGTGGTAGTGGTTTACTATCTTGTTTGTTGTGTTTTGTTTTTTTGGTTTTTTACTCTGTTTTTGTGTTGTTTTTGTTTTTTTTTTTTGTCTTTCTCTTTTTTGTATTTTTTTTTTTTTTTTTTTCTCTCTTTTGTTTGTTTTTTTTTTTTTTTTTTATATCTTTTTTTGTTTTTTTTTTTTGTCCTTTTTTTTTTTCTCTTTTTTTTTTGTTGTTTTTTTGTTTTTTGTTTTTGGTGTTTTTTTTATTTTTTTTTTTTTTGTTTTTTTTTTTTTTTTTTATTTGTTTTTTTTTTTTTTGTTTTTTTTGTTTCTCTCTTTGGTTTTTTTTTTCCTTTAGTGGTGGTGTGTATAGTATTTGTGTGTGTGTGTACAGTACTCTATAGATACTTGTTTGTGTGTGGTGATATCTATACTTGTGTGTGTGTGTGTTGTCTAGCTATGTTGTGTTATGTCTTATAGATATATATATATATATGCCTAAAAAGAGGGAGAGTAAGGGTCAAAAAGGTGCAACCTCAATGCTGAATTGCATGAAAAATATAAGGACTTTATTAACAAGAGTATAAAAAACACACAGACCGACCCACAAACAATTCCGCATTCAGATCTGTCTTATGGTGCGACACAAGCGTAAAAACCCGCCAAAGAGGGTACAATGTCTTATAAGATCCAAGCGATGTAACATTAGCATTACAATATAACATACAGAACAGGGGAAATGTATTCTCCCCAAGTATGTTTTAATACTGAGATCGCCGATCCGAACAAGAGCAGGGCTATGAATATAAATGGTAAGATAGATACTACCACAAGAGAAAATAGTATATTTTGTATAAATGTACATAACCTCTTCATGATGGATGAAAGAATTAGACACAGTGAGTCTAGAAATTACTGCGCGTACGTGTGTGACCCTTATATATATACTATATATGTTGTGTGTGTTGGGTGTGTTATATTTGTGTTTGTGTGTGTTGTGTGTGGTGTTATATTGTTTGTGTGGTGAGTGATGTATGTGTGTGTGTATATAGTGTGTGTGTGTGTGTGTGTGTGTGTGTGTGTGTTTGTGTGTGTGTGTGTGTTGTTGTGTTTGTGTGTGGTGTGTGTGTGTGTTGTTGGTGTGTGTTGTGTGTGTGGTTTTTTTGTGTTTTTTGTGTGTTGAACTGTGTGAGCGGAATACAAGCAGCACTTCCACGAGGGGTTGTCAAAAAGTTTTGTATTTAGTAACATAGTAACCAACGTTCGGTTTCGGTCCTCCAAACGGGACCTTTCTCACGGTGCTTGTCAAACAAGTTCATAGAACACTATAATACCCGACTCAATCCATGACAACAGGTTCACACATAATAAATTAAGACAATAATCACTTACATGCGAATGCAGGACCCTCCATTGAAAGCGCCAGATGGGTCGATTTACCTAGAACACGGCAGGGCTTCCTGCCGGGGGGCCCACGTAAGGTGCGCTCACTGCGCATGTGTGTTTCAAATAATGTCTATGAGTCCAATAAAGACTTTTCCTCTCGGTTACGAGCAGTGGATGGCGCATTAACCCAAAGCGTATGTCCTGGTGCGCTGCGCGCGCCGTGCGCGAAGCAGGGCGATAGTGGCTCATAACAACCATACTGTGGCCATTGCGCATGCGGATGGAACCGCCGCAATAAATAAATAATAGAGCGGGAGCTCGTCCAGTTTTATATTTTACTAATATTTACATTTTTTCATTTTTGTTTTTATTTTTATATTCCATTTTTTATGTTAGTTATCTTATATAATTAGCATAACCCCCTATACATTGTTGAACTTATCCAGCTAGTTCAATTGTTTATTAACCTACCATCAGCAGAGGCGCAGCTTTGTTTCTTTTTTTCATATATATATATATATATATACAGTGTTCGACAATCCTATACATTTACTCGCCCGGGGTCTCCAGAGCAGAAGCGCACAGGTTTCAGGTCTGGGGACCCCGTGTCCCCCGAGATACAGGCCCCTTTAGGGAGTGCCGGTATCCCTCTGCTCTGCTTGGTTTACAGGCCGCGGTCATGTGATCGGGACCTTGAAACGCAGAGGGATACCGGCACCCCCTAAAGGGGCCTGTATCTCAATATTGTGCTGTACAGTACAATAGTGCTGATGTGTTTTCCAGCCGAACAGTATACTGTGTATAACCCGAATAAAAAACTATGCATTTATTCTACAGTACCATGTTCAGTAAATTACTGCACAATCCATCGAAATCCCCCCATTAGCCGTTTTCTTTTCTGAGGAAAAACAAAATGAAAAGTTTTAATGTACAGTAATGGTCAGCCCCCTAAAGAAGTACCCAGCCAGCCCCACCAAAATAATAGTACTCACCATACTGTATTACTAAATTTCCCATTCAGCTTGCGCCGGCGCCGGCCCACTTCCAGTCCAGCTTTCATCATCACCCACGTCGATAGTTTGCAGAGGGACTAGCCCACCTGTAGTCAGCGGGAAATCGCTTAGGTACATGCAAGCTTCATCAAAACTGGCTGCGAAATCCATCTCAGTGTTGTCACCGATGGCGAGGGCATCATGATAAGCTGGTGCTGCTGCTGGTTCTGGTTCTGGTTCTGGCGCATTGCTTGGCAGGGACTGTCGCTTCTTATTTCGTTTTAACACGACCCTTCGCCTTTTGCCGCCTCCATTATCATAGATACGGGAAAAACCCTGTGCCACACACCAATACCCTCCAACAAATTGGGGCTCAATACGGTGAAAACAGGGGTCACTACATAACCTTTTTCTTATTGCCCGCTTCCACAAATGAGGAGTTGGCGAAAATCTGTAAAAGTCATAATTTTCGATAAAATACTGATAAATTTGAACAACTGTTGCCATCTTATCGTCTGTTGCATTAATAGCGGCCCATATCAAATAAGCATAACTTCTGTCAGGTTTTTGGAAAGCGGGCTCCACTTGAACACTCATGTCTCTGTAGAATACTGTACTGTAGTGTAAGCGAAAACGATCTTTGTCTTTATTTACTGTAATACAGAACAGTACTGTATGTAAAGCCTAAATTGATACATTTTTTGCAACTCTTCCTTCAGTCTCAAGGACAAGTTACAATACTGTAGCATACTGTACTGGGATAAAGTATCTTTTTTGGTACTAGTACAGTAAACGAAACAACTTGCAAAGTCCACACATTACTTAAGTCATGAGTTTATGCCATCTGGTGGACAAACGAAACATTGCCGCCTAGTTAATTCTTCTGGTTATCATTTAACAGATCAGATCCCCCGTCAGCCAGGCATGAACCGTGGCTGGGAAGGCAAACGCAACGCAGCATGCAAGAGGTGAGCAGCGGCGGATTCCAGGTATCTGCCAGGTACAAACCGGGCATTTGCTCGAATAAAGTGTGTCGGTGCAGTACACCATCTATACAACTGTATCTAATATTACATTTGGAGCTGCAACATACCTACAGTATATGGAGCTCACTACCATTCACATGGGTGAGCTTGCTCTTTTCTCATATATATGTACTGTAGTGCCCACGGCTATTCTAACACAAACCAGTGGCAATCGCCAAAAAGACCCAGGTACAGCCAGGTAAATGCTGGATACTTGCCTTAAACTTGCCTTAAACTAGACCCATCATTTCTGCATTGATTAATGGCCCATCAGATTAACAGCGGGGGTCCCTGGTAGTCCCATTCAAACTGAATGGTACTGCCAGGGACCCCTGCTGTGTTAATCCTATGGGTCATTAGTCAATTCGGAAATGCCTTAAACTTGCCTTAAACTAGCCAGGTTACACCCAGCACATACCCAGAATGTAACCGGTCTAGTTTAAGGCAAGCTTTAGAATACTTGTGGTCTCATCTGTACATATATGAATGTATATATATCTAACTACTAATGATTGGCATTGTTTTTCCTTACTGATTAATCAGCAGAGTTGTGCACGTGTGGGTAAAGTAGCACGCATTATTTTCATTATATGACACATCCATTGACTGTGATGGTGTGTTTATATTCTGTAATACTAATATGGAATCACAGGGCTGTGTACCAATGTGGCGGCTTATCTCTGACAGCATGCTCCTGGCTCCACCCCATAGGAGTATTTATACTATACGCATGAAGAGGAGTAGATGCACACTCCTCCCCCTTGAGAAAGCGCTCCTGTTTTGGCACGAAATGATCGTCGGGTTCGGCGACGCACTGAAAGATGACGTCAGCCACAGGAGATGTATGTCGTATACACCAGTGATGCCTGAAAACCGGATTGTATGAATCCCTCTGAAATACAGTATGAGGAACTTTTTCTGATGCACATATTTTCTAGTCTAAGGATATTGTACTCAGATACATAGCAAGTGAGGTTTATCCACACTATTCAACTATACTAATGTTGGTTCACCATATGGCAATGCGAGCTATACATGTTGCAGGATATGGCAAGATGATTGTGACATTATATTTTTCACAAATGTAATTTATTCAGCTGATATTCTAAAACAATTCTTCAGTCAAGCTTCAGGATATTTGATCCCTGCATATAGCAAGTGAGGATCACTAACACAGCTAGGCTATACTAATGTGCCTTTTGAATAAATGGCTATATTAGCTAGACACTACATGCAGCAGGTTGCAATATGATTGCTACATTGTGATACTAATGGAGTTGTTATTTAGCTTTGATTTGAACTGAGTCTATACGCAAATCGTTATTGCTAGTCATGGTAACAGTCACCAAGCATTGATAGTGATACTACATACTACTCAATGTTTGTTAATTTAAACAATATGGAAATTATACTAATATATTGACACAGAACTGCTCATGTAGATGTCTTCCTTTGTGTGCTCAGTTCTACAACCTAAAGGCTACTTGTGTTAAGCTTACTTGGCTTATGGTTTTTCTACAGAGTAGTTACCACAAACTTAACACACCCTTGGTGTATACAAAGTCGGCATTATCTCATCGTGAGATATTGTATCTATTTTATTTTTTCACATATGATACACTTAGAGGAGGTTATTAATAAAATTTTATTTTTGGATTTTGCACCTCCTAGACATATCCATTATTGTTTTTCATTATTACTACTATCCTAGGGTGTGTGCAAGATTTTGAGGTTTCTTTTTGTGATAATCACTTGATCATTTGGCTACATAATACTTAGATTGCACATTACAGTACTGTATGTGTTTCGGTGGGGGAGGTGTATTTATTGAAATGTAGGCCATCTTTATTTTTTTTTACAACACGAATGGTACCACAGGCCAGCGGGGACCCACTGGGACCATCCGAGGACCCCCGCACACCCATGGGGACCACCCGAGGACCTCAAGACACCTGCGGGGATCACCAGGGGTCCCCTGTGGGGCCCCCAGAAACTTTGCTGATAGCCACTAAGGTAATGAATTTGCCTGTAAATGCATTTTTCATGCATCAGATTCATCCCGGCATCAATTCGATGCAGGAAAATTATTATTTTTTCTAAGTGCCGTCTCGCCTCTTATTGGCAGCTTCTCATCCCCTTTTTGCCAACTTTTCCTGCCGAGGCTATTTGGAGAGGAAATCTCAATTCTAGAGCGGCAATCGGCCTCGATTAGCTGATCAGGCTACTAGAATTGAGCAAGTTTTAGAAACTGGTGATAAGTGGCTTATCGCTGCGCGTTTGGCGATTTAGTTTTTCTCGGCAAAACGAAACCGGTGATTTTTGCTCTTATCGCCGGCTTATTGGGTTTTACTGAATCGCTGTATGCTTTTTTGGTGATAAGTTGGCGATAAGTGGCTTACCGCTGTTTGTAGCATGAGGCCCACAGTGTCTTTGTCCAATTTCTATTCAATGTACTCACCCAATAGTCCTCCTGCGTCATTTCTCCTCGCCTCAAATTCACAGGAGACTGATGAGTGGTGTATTATATAGGAATCGTGACAGGAACCAGGATATTTGGCTACCACACTCGAAATGTTCATGTGTGCATCACATATGATCTGCACATTAAGTGAGTAATAGTGTTTGTGATTACAAAACACCTCCCCCTTTCACTTGGCAGGGTCAGCTCAAAATGTGTGTAATCTATTGCACCCATCACATTGGGCAGCTATAACGTTGCTGACTGCAAACAGCATACAGACCCGCAGGGCAAAGGTAGGGAGTAATGCACCAAGCTTCGCCTGGGATCACAGGCCTGGGATGCAGTGGTAATCAGGTCCAGTTCCGAGGTCGAGGCAGGCAGCAGGCAAATTGTAGTCAGGTCCGGTTCCGAGGTCGAGGCAGGCAGCAGGCAAAAGGTAGTCAGGTCCGGTTTCCAAGGTCAAGACAGTCAGCAGGCAAATCAAAGGCAACAGAGAGCTCAGACAGAACAAGGTATCTAGTACTTTGCACGAGCAAAGTCCAAGGGCAACTGCCTGTTATTTAAAGGCCAGAGAGATGCTTACTTCCTGTCAGGGGAGAAAGAGCAGGATTTGCCAGGAAGCAAGATGTTCGTGGTAGCTTCGTACAAGATGACATCAGTTCCTGTCAGCAGTCATCCAGGATGTTTCTGACAGATCCGTTATAGTAGCCCAGCAAACAGTATGTTGTAAAAGCCAATCCTAAGTTCCTGCCATTCTGTCTGCTCGCTGGGAAAATGGATATAATTGCTATTGTGGCGATTCAGTGCACAAAGAAACTGGCTAAGGGCCAGTGAAAATGTTGGCTGTGAAACCCCACCTACTGTGCCCACAGTTGCCTGAAAAGATGCAGAAGCAACGAAACATTTTAACAAGGCCAGGGATTGCACGACCTCTGCCTGTCAAGTGCTCCAAATCATCTCTTCGCTCTGCATAGAGCTTAAACATTGCTTCTGAGATCAATCTATATCAACTAACAATTAGAGATGGACAATATTTTTGGCAAATTTGGATCTGCTGCTGATCAGCTGCAGATTTCAGCAGATCAATCTCAAAAAGGGTGATTCGCATTTTCTGAAATTTTTATTATTATTGCCAATACACTCTGCAGATTCCACAGCCATTAATGGTTTTGTAGAATTCAATCTGCGGATTCAGCAAGACTCCATCAATGGATTGTATCCAATGGCGGTTTGTGATGAATCCGCATGGATTAAAACCAGCCAAATCCGTTTGTGGATTTTACATAGCAAAATGGATGTTGGAGGGAAAATGCGAGAAAATTTGGGAAACGGATTTGGGGGATGTCCCTTCTCTACTAACAATCTCCTGCTCACTCAGACCCTTCAAGGTGGTTCTGTGGTGGTAAAACCTGGAACGTTTAACTATCACCATCACACTGTGAAGCCTCTCATCCCTCTTTCCTCGGAATCGCCATATGCCTGTGCCTCCTCATGTCTATCTCATACCATCCAGCTAAATCAAATGCATCTATGTTCTCAATCAGGAAGCGTTTACTTGGAGTATTTAAAGTAGCCATCTAATTAAGCCGCATTACTTTAAATGAGCCCAGTTGCGATCTGAATGAGCAATACAAGCAATATCCTATATGTATGTTTTTTTCTTCAAATAAATCAGTTCTGTAGTATTAGATAACACTTAAAACCTTTTTTCACTTTAAAATTCAAGACAATGTCCTTTTTTATGAGTTTTAATATACTGAGCATCTTGGTGGTAAAATCAAAACCCTACTTACAAGAAGCAGGGTGATATCAGGCAGTAACAAGCTGAAGTAAATGTCCAAAGATATCCCTGTGCTGGTCCCGCAGAGCTCCAACTCTGTGACGCAGAATCCGTCACCAAAGTCTCCCTGCAATCACGGGGAACACCGGGCTGGGGGAAACAGACACGCTTGGGAGCTCACATCAACAGCATGTATGGCTAGTCCCCTCCTCATGCTGCTCCTCCTCCTCTACCCGGAGGAGGGGACTAGCCACACATGTTGTTGGCGTGAGCACCCCAGCATGTCTGTTTCCCCCAGCCCGGGGTTCCCCGTGATTGCAGGGAGACTTTGGTGACGGCTTCAGCGTCACAGAGTTGGAGCTCTGTGGGACCAGCACAGGGATATCTTTGGACATTTACCTCAGCTTGTTACTGCCTGATATCACCCTGCTTCTTGTAAGTAGGGTTTTGATTTTACCACCTCCGGATCACCAGTTATTTCTCACTGTCTATGGTCCTTTTTTATGACATAGTTCATTATGTTTTAATAAATTATTTTAGTCTGTTACTTTTGAGTTTGTATGTAGTGTTTTTATCATAGACTGTCATTACCCAACAGTCATACAGTATGCTATGATTTGTTTTTGTTTGTCTTCTCTCTTTACATGTCCTGTGAGCAACAGTGCGGATTCTAGAGGATCACAGGACTCATCTTTTTGGACATTATCTGGCGCCAGGTTTATTTTGTTTCATGTGTTATTCTGTTTGTACTGGACAGTAGTTATCAGGCAGCCTATCTTTATTTAAAGTGTGTATTTTTGATTTAATACTAGTTAGTTATTTAGTCACTTTAGCACTTTATTTACAGCATATTTTCTGAGTGCAAGATCTATGTAACCCTTTCCTGTTTGTAATAATTTGTTGCCAATATTCCCAGCAGTTTAAGCTGTAAACTGTAACAATAGATAATGTTACTTTAGTAATATAAGAATACATTGTAGCTGCTGGGTTACACTGACTGAAGGATTGATTGAAACTGAAAGGCAGCCATTTAGTGAATGCTGAAGCAGGATTTTGCTGATCGATGATGGTAGAACGAATCGAAGGGTAGCAATTCTTTTTCAGTAAAGGTAATAAAAGGCTGCATATATAAAAACAAAAATACCCTATTTTCTCAATTGTAAGACGCCATCAATTCTAAGACGCACCCTTGATTTAATTAAAAAAATTGGGGGGAAAACTACAACTATATTAAATGTGCAGATTTTTTTTTTAAAACTAGCAGAAAACAGCATACATGTATCTACACTACACTACTCTACACTAGACTGCACTACAACTTTATGCTGCGGCCATGTTGCCGCTGAGCGCTCTTGGCGAGATCACATCAGTGATTCCCAATAAGTACTGTAGTGCCGACGGTTATTCTAGACAAAAGGGTGCTCGATAGCGCTCTAACAAAACCCAAACTTAGTGTACATAATTATGTGTGAAATTTCATAAAAAATAATTAGTGCCAAAATATAAGTGACAATATATAAATATCAAAGTGCAAGTGACATTCTACAGTGATCTGTAATTAAAAAAATGAAGAGGCTTAGCAGACACACTCAACCCTTGGTGGGAGACCGTTTCAGAAGTCTTGTATGTTCAATTCTTTCCAAAAAGGACCAGAGGAGCGCAGCTTGCAGCCATGTAGATAAAAAACATCACATAGTACAGCAATGTTTAAAATAAAGGTAGTAATGTAAACAAATGGCTACTCACATAAAAGCAGCCAAAATGAGCGGTCATCCAACTTATGGGGTGGATGTTCCCTGTGATAGATGCAGAAACTGCCAGCAGACAATCTCCAAGAAAAGAAAAAGACCATATAGTGTAGACTGAAAAATATCTATTACAAGGCAAAGTGCAAATGGAGGCTTACACTTAGGTAGAAGTAAAACAGCGTGATCGGCAACGGATAGCAGGTGCACAGTAGATCGCGATCTCTCTGTGTACCGTGTAGTTCGCCGCTGCTTCTGCACACTTCCACACGTCTACCGGGGGCTCACGTCACTTCCGGTGCATCTGGGACCTCCAGCGCTCATTAGTGGGGATGCGTGTCTGATCTTCTCTTCTGTATGGTGGCTTACTGGACACACTACGCGTTTTGCCGTTAGATACACGGCTTCATCAGGAGTGATGATTGGCTGCATCTCTGTAGTTTAAATACTCGCTCACCCTGCTCTAATTACACATATGATTGGCTCTCTGCGGTGCTACCAATGATTAATGGCGGGGGCAGGCTCAACTTTAATTATGGCTATAATCCTCTTACTAATTAAAGGGATATTTGGCACATAAATACATATGGTCACCTTAATAGTGATACCTCTAAATATTTATACAAAATTCCTATTGCAAAGGTATTACACATAAAACTCATCATACATTCCCTAATTGTGGGTAATATTGCAGTATTCCCATACTGGGAAATTCTTTGCATATTTTATAACATTTTAAAATCTTAAGACGGCGATATTTATAACATTTGTATAATACATTTTTATAACATTTAAAATCTTAAAACGGCGATTGAGGTGATCTCGGAAAGAACAAAGACAAAAAATATATATTAGAAACAAAATATATTTAGGTCTTAGCAAAATATATATAAAATTAGTCAAACAGTTTCAAAGAAAGACTCCAAGCTCAATATCAACATTTAACCCAAAAGGGACTAGAGTTTTCATTGAAAAGATCCAATATGTTTCCCGTTTTGTCAATAGTACATTTCTATCTCCTCCCCTCCAATGAGGCACTACATGTTCCAAGACAGTGAAAACTAGTCCTGCAGTATTACTTTGATGGTATGTTAGAAAATGCTCTGATAGAAGATGGGTGGTAACCCCTCTTCTGATGTTACTCAGATGTTCTAGAATTCTTACTTTTACACATCTTGTGGTTTTCCCTATGTACTGCATTTCACATGCCCCAACTGCAATCCAGGGGGAGCATAAAGGGAAATAGAACAGAAAACAAAAAACAATCTAAGTGCAGACAGTTTTTAAAAGGGTGTATGAATTTGTTGTTGTCTGGCTCATATGTGTTGCCTACTTACAAGAGTAAGTCAAAAACGAGCGGTTTTGACACAAAATGGTCTCTGCTAGGAGGATTTTCTATACCAGGTAGTGGGATCTCCAACTCTCAGCTCAGCAGCAGTGATATGTAAAAGAAATGATCCATAGTGCAGACAGTAAACAATAAAAAACTCGACTTATAGGGTAAAAATGAACATACATAAAAACAAGTGGTTAAGGCATGTATCACACTGATTGTGATTGAGGAGAGAAAATGGTTAGCTCCAGGCTCACCCGCCTCCTCCTTTCTCTATATACCTTCCATAATTGGTATTTAATTAATTAATCAATAAAACACTTGTAAAATCAATTGGTCTGCACTACTTTTGTATCCATATATATAAGGGAGCTTATTTTTCAACAGGAGTGGAATCCTAAATATCTTTATGTGGTTTGGCATGGTTTAGTCTGTCATTAACCACAACATGTGGGGTAAAAGGAACAAATAATTCTATATGTTGATTAATTAATTAAATACCAATTATGGAAGGTATATAGAGATAGTTGAGAGGAGGGGGCGGTACACTCTGAGGAAGCACACACCTTATGGGAACACCGTTAGAATGGTAGCCGCCCTGAGAGGAGAGAGGAGAGATCTGGGAGCTGACACTCACACAGCCGCGACCGGAAGTGACGCATCGGAACTAAGCGGAAGTGACGCATCGGAGCAAGCAAGGCGGGACCATCGACCGGTGAGAGAGCTGGAGTCTAAGTCCTCTGCAGCACCTGTATACACCCAGCAAAGGGAGCCGAATAGCCCACACAAGAGGGTATCTACGAGGGGACTAGACCGGCGAGACAGCGATCACCAGCGGAGGTGAAAGGTCACAGAGAGCGGTGGTCCACACGCAGTCACACCGGAGGAGGCAGGTGAGCCTGGAGCTAACCATTTTCTCTCCTAAATCACAATCAGTGTGATACATGCCTTAACCACTTGTTTTTATTGTAAGTGTTCATTTTTACCCTATAAAGTCGAGTTTTTTATTGTTACTGGTCTGCACTATGGTTTCATTTCTGTTACATATACACTGCTGCTGAGCTGAGAGTTGGAGATCCCACTACCTGGTTAAGAAATCCTCCTAGCAGAGACCATTGTGTGTCAAAACTGCTCGTTTTTGACTTACATCTTGTAAGTAGGCAACACATATGAGCCAAGACAGAACACAAATTCATACACCCTTTTAAAAACTGTCTGCACTTAGATTGTTTTTTGTTTTCTGTTCTATTTCCCTTTATGCTCCCCCTGGATTGCAGTTGGAGAGTGAAGATTTGTGGGACTAGTGAAACCAGTCCCCACCAGCTGGGTTTTGAGCAGGGGGTTTGAACTCATTTATATCGTTTTGCACGTTATTGAATCACGTCACAAAGTTTTATAATCATTTGATTTTATTATTAACTCACTATATAACACAAGTGCACACTAATAGAGCTAGCGACGTTTCTTTCACCTTCACTCAGCACAAATCCTGCATTTCACATGGACATGTTATCATATAAATAACATGATCACTTCTACAAGTAATATGTTGTTTAATGGAAAAAAATTCCTTTGTCACATAAGATGAAAATGTGGACTTATTTGTTGTTCTATATTTGCAGGCTTTGCATGTCGTACATCCAAAAAAACCTTTAATTGTTGGTAACCATTTAATTCATTTTTCTTTATTGCAGGTAAAGCACTTGGTGCCAACTTGTTCTTTAAATTGTTGGCTTTCCTAAAGATCGCTGATGGCACTTCGGGAACTATCTCTCTGAGTAACACATCATTCCTGACAATATGCCAGTGTTTTTGTATTATTTTTAAAATCTTATTTGCATCTTTATTAAAATTTGTTAAAAAGGAAAAACTAAATTTGTTTTTATTTTCGAATCTGTCTCTCTGCGTTCCACCGGTCAGTAAATCTTTTCTTTCTAGATTTTTAGCTTTAACTAGAGCTTTTTGTACATCTTCATAATCATACTTTCTATCTATAAATCTATTTTATCTTTGCTTGTTCCTCAAAGGTGTCTATATCTGTGCAATTTCTTCTGACCCTACTAAACTGGCCATATGGCACATTTCTTAGCCAGCTAGGGTGGTGGCAGCTTGATGGAAGTATGTAGTTATTGCTGTCAACATCTTTATAAACTTTATACATCTTTATCTGTCATATAACTACATACTTCTACGCTCTCCAAAGCTCAGCGCTGGGAGAAACATGGAAATTTGATTTACAAGCGCTCAGCAGGGTAACATGGCACTCCAATAACCAAAGGGGAGAGAGAGACAGATACAGAATGGGAAGAGAGAGACAGAATGGGGAGAGAGACAGACACAGAATGGGGAGAGAGGGACAGACAGAATGGGGAGAGAGACACACAGAATTGGGAGAGAGACACACAGAATTGGGAAAGAGAGACAGACACAGAATTGGGAGGGAGAGACAGACACAGAATGGGCAGAGAGCGGCAGACACAGAATGGGCAGAGAGCGACAGACACAGAATGGGGAGAGAGCGACAGACACAGAATGGGGAGAGACAGTATAGAATGAGTGTAGAGAGAATGGATGGATGGGGGAAGGAGAGAATGGGGGGAAGGAGAGAATGGAGGGAAGGGGGAAAGAGAGAATGGAGGGATGGGGGGAGGGAAAGAATGGAGAGAAGGAGGGAGGGAAAGAATGGAGGGAAGGGGGAGGGAGAGAATGGAGGAAAGGGGGGAGGGAGAGAATGGAGGGAAGGGGGAGGGAGAGAATCAAGGGAAGGGAGGGGAGAGAATGGAGAGAAGGTATAGAATGGAGGGAAGGGAGAGAATGGAGGGAAGGCGGAGGGAGAGAATGGAGGGAAGGAGGAATGGAGGGACACACACACACAAAGATACACTCACACAGACACACACACAGAGACACGCAGACAGAGACACACACACAGAGACACACACACAGCGACACACACACAGCGACACACACACAGAGACAGACACATCTCCCTCTGCACCTCCTGCAGTTCACACAGAGATACGACAAGGGGAGAGGGGGGGGGGGCTGCTGGGCAATGTTTAGATCCCTGGCAGGCATCTCCAGCTGATCTCTCTGCACCTCCTGCAGGGGGGAGGGCGTGATTGTAGCCATGCTGCTGCACTCTGAAGATCCCTGGCAGGCATCTCCAGCTGATCTCTCTGCACCTCATGGAGGGGCAAGGGACGTGATCAGAGCTATGCTGCTCCAATGTGAAGATCCCCGGCCAGCATCTCCAGCAGCGCCCCTAGCTGATTTTTTTTTTAGTCCATCGATTCTAAGTTGCATCCCTATTTCAGACAAGTGAAAATGGAAAAAAGGTGTGTCTTAGAATCGAGGAAATATCGTAATATTTATTTTAAATTTTGTTTACGTTGCTTGGATTTCCTCTTTAATAAGACAATATGTGATACAATTTGAAACAGGAACTTCCTATGAATATATATTTGTAAAATATTTTAACAGAGCTTGAAGGAGATGCCTGATGAAGCACGGCCATGTGTGAAACACGTAGGGGTTTAGGAACTTAGTTGATGAGTTCTGTATGTTACAGGAACACTGGGGTTGAATACAACAGAGGCATGTAG
Source organism: Ascaphus truei (assembly GCA_036426205.1). Classification (NCBI taxonomy): domain Eukaryota; kingdom Metazoa; phylum Chordata; class Amphibia; order Anura; family Ascaphidae; genus Ascaphus; species Ascaphus truei. The sequence continues at coordinate 79,958 of WSYH01001980.1, read as the reverse complement.
GCAGCTACAGTAAGTCTGCCTTTTACAAATGGGAGACGCGAACACGGAAGTAAGAGACCATTGCCGACAAATTACTCCTTGAGAAAGAACAGTTTTGTTTGAAACACGTGGGAGGAGGTTGTTTTTTCTGTCTGTGGATCCAGTATCCGTTTATGTAGTTTAAATAAACATTTTTTAGCCAATTTTGCTGGTGAGTCTTAGTTTGCATGAGGAGCGGCTGTTTCCTGATCTCATTCTTACCTTGTGACTTCACGATCAGACATACGCCATGGAGGAACGCGGATCACCCATCTGGGTGCGACGCCAAGCCAGGAGATATCGAGGGACGGTATTAATCGTGAGTAGAGGTACTCCATACCATATCTAGTGGACAGTGTATTCATGCTGCCGTGCCATTACATTTGAACCAATTGCAGTTCTGTTGTTGGCAATCTAAACGAGTCTGCACTCTGTCCTCTCCCTCCTCTAAAAGTCTCCTTACTGGACTCATCTCTGTTTTGCTCCACATACATACTCACTGCCATAATTACCTACGGCGGAACACCAGCTATCCTGTCAGCTAACTGACTTTTTTTCCTCTTTTTTTTATTGCCGACAAACAGCTGATCCCAGCGCGTGGGGCAAGCAGTCAGAAGCCAGTCCTGCTCTCAGCATCTCAACCAACAAGTGAACTGGCATTACATAAGTTTACAGTACATTTACCATTTGTTTTCTGTTGTAATACACTCAATTCTTACCTCTGGTTCGCTCTGTGCTTGTTTTTCTTGTCTTTTTCATGAGCCTGTCTGCAGTGAATCTTGTGGGAGCTATGAAGGCTCCCACGTGCAGCAGCAGCAGCAGCAGCAGCAGCAGCAGCAGCAGCAGCAGCAGCAGCAGCAGCAGCAGCAGCAGCAGCAGCAGCAGCAGCAGCAGCAGCAGAGGTGAAGCTGTTAACATATATCATACAACACTCTGACAGCATGAGTGTGGATCAAAACCCCTGAGAGCTCAAAATATGTTGGAGAAAGTACATGATGGCTTATAAAGTGCAGTATTATTGCATAAATGTAACTAGAATATTGACTAGAGCTCTTTTGCAACTACTGATGCAGCGGCCGTTATTCGAACACCTCACGGCGCCGATTTTGAGTTCTCTGCTGTTCCCTACGCAGCATGAACGCGGCCAACCGCCCCAGGCACCTGCGCTTATCGTGGATGTTTTGTTTGAATTTCATGGATTCTGTTTCTTCGTTTGCAATAAAATGGATGAATTGTAATGTGTACAGTACTGTGCTACTGTGCTACTGTGTCAATTTCATGTTTTTAAAAGCCAGAACACTAAAATTCATTTTCTGCACTCGCCGCGCTCGCATCTTAGTGCGGGAAGGCTGGATTTCATCCCACGGTTTCAAATCGGGATTCCGATGTACATGACGCGTGAAGTGTTAGAATAATGGCAGCTGCATCAGTAACTGCATTTTAAGCAAATCAGAATTCCTATGTTTTATTTGTTGGCATACCATTGCGCATCTATTGAGTTTATCTCACCTTCCTTTAGGTAGTGTAAAAAACCCAGAGTATTTCATCCGCGATTTGCATTACCGAGCTACGAGAATAGCAATTGTTGCAAAAAATTCCCTTTTTTGGCCTTCTTTCAACCCTTTTTTGACCAACCAATCTGATTGTCTAAGCAAGACTGACAATGCATCTAAAAAATACATTTACCGGTGATTTGGACAATAACGGCTTTCAGAATAGCAAACCATGCTAAATCACCTGTAAAGTGTCCTTTAGATGCATTAAGCCACATTTCGAAGCTACTAGAATAAGCCCCATAGAGTTTATTAAATAGATAAAATAATCATATACAGTATTGTGGAATTATTATGGGTAGAAGTGTTAAGAAATCAATCTAGGATATAGCTGTTTGATAAACAACAGTTTATTACTATTTAACTAAGCGCTAAATTGATAAATACCGAGAACTTTGTTTGGAACTCATGGAATACACTTCAACAAAATTGATGTTCTACTATACAGTACATTGCGGCTTCATCTTTTGTGGGGCTTTACTAATCTTTAATGGATAAGATTATTTTGTATTAAATTAATTGTAGGCACATACTATTTATGATGATGTACTATACATAATGAATTGTGTACAGTATGTAATGTGTCAGTATGATTATTGCTATGTGTTTTACTTAATACAGTATGTGGAAGTAATTCATATTTGATATTTATGTAAAAATGATATAGTAATATTTTTAAATTAAGGAAGGCTCAAAATACAAATCTTGCTTCTTTTGCTATTGCTTTTGCTAATCCCATAATACATCCCATAAAGTATAAGAAACAAGCAATGACATTAATGTAATGTAACAACCATATTCATTCCCTTGACAACAATATGATCATTTAAGCACGGTTTATCAAAGATTCTCCCCTGTTTTAATGCTGGAGGATAAAATTCTGTCATTATTATAGCAGGATATTTATTCATTAGGTTTTATGAAACAATTATCCTGCTGTACACATGATATGAAGCTGAACAACAAGGTTTCTGCGCTCGTGCTGTCAATAAATGTAGTGACGTAATCCGTTTGCAGCTATGCGTCAGGGGTCACTACTCAAAAGGCCCCTATAAATGGGAAACTCCCGCAACGAAGGGGGAACTCCGCAAAAGACAAAGAACAAATTGTACGCAGAAGCGCACCACAGATTACCATAAAATAATGTTTAATACAACAATTACATATAAATAACTGTATACAGAAAAAGAATCAATAATGAAAAAAACATACAAATAAAAAATGATAAAAATACAGACAATAACAGTCCCACACACCTGGGAAACAACCCCCGTGAGTGGGAACACCCCCCAGAGAGTTCTATTTGAGAACAATACTATACAGGGTACACAGATACCAAAAAGTGCGTCAAACAATTGTATAAAAAAGTAATGCAAGCCCCCTGGTATAGAAACCATGCCGAGGGGAAGGGGTACTAACCGTGAGAGGCAGCGGATGGCAAGCGCAACCACCAAAAGTCCAGACACAGTGACCGCACAGCAGAAATTCCCCTCCGCTCGCACTCACAGACTGTCTCCTTCCAGCCGGCATGCACATCCGCAGAACAGCCTCCAGTGACCTCTACGCGTTTCGCACCACGTGCAAGACACATGATATTATCTTGAAAAGACACATGATATTAATGTAGTAGTTTTCACATGAGTGGAGAACTAAAGTTATTAGTAGTAGTATAGTTAGTATAATATAGTATAATAAACTATTATTATTTTGTAAAATGTAATATAAATGTCATAATAAAAGATGTACACAAATAGTTAAAAAAAATACATGAAAAATAGGTGTCACCCAAATAGTTTATTTTTTGCTTTTCTAAAAGATATTTTAGGACTCGGCGCAATCCCTTGTTCACTTGAGTTTTCATGAGCTAAAGCAAATTCAGTAACCCCAAAAAGGTCCAAAAAGCATCATTTTAAACATGAGTCACTTGTATCAAGTCTCGATGTGCTTTAATGTATCAATGTGCTTTTACTTTTTATCTGCTTTCAATAGTGAGTATTTTGGGGAGTGGTGATATAAGAAGTTAGGGGAGGAGACAGATTTATTAAAATATACATCTAAATTTGGTTCATTTTTCTTTGTGTCAAACAAATCATTCATGTCTGAGGTGGTGTTAATTTCTGCTCTAGACTTAAGAGATCTATTCCAAATATAAAAAAACAAGATTAACAAGCTTAATAGTACAGATGCAGCCACCAGTATTAGAAGTCGTGCCTGGGAAATTTCGGGGTAGTCTCACAGTAAATGCCTCAACATGCCTCAACATTGCCTCAACATTTATGTGAGATTCTTAATGGCCCATTGGATTAACACAGCAGGGGTCTCTGCAGACCCATTCAGTTTGAGTGGGACTGCAGGGACCCCCGCTGTGTTAATCCAATGGCCCATTAAGAATCTCACAGAAATGTTGAGGCAATGTTGAGGCATGTTGAGGCATTTACTGTAAGACTGCCCCAGAATCTCCCAGAATTTCCCAGGTAAGTGTTCTAATACTGGTGGCTGTATCTGTAGGTGGCTGTCATGAACAGATGCAGATTAATATCTTGTCTATATTTTTGAGCAAATTGCCCAAGTTTTATAAATATTGATAAATATATGCATATTTTAGTAGCGCCAAATTGTGCAAATCCATGCGGAATAAGCCCTTTCCGATCAGATTTGCATGTTTTGCTATACTGTAAGCCCTTCTCTCACATCTAAACTGTGCAGAAAAGGCTTTATTTCAAAGTGGTTTCATTCCAGATCTGGAAATCTGGACAGAATGACCAAATTCTCATTTTTACAACTTCCTGAATTCTAGTAGCTCCATTAAGTGCAAAAGGCAAAATCGCTTCAAACAACTAAAAAAAGACAATTCTCATCACCTCAAAGAGTTGAGATAGGTGTTTCAGTTTCCAACCAGAGCCTGCAATATTGTTTTGGAGGGGAGAGGAATAGAGGAGAAAGGGAGAGGGAGAAGGGGGAGGGGAAGAGAGGAAGGAGGTCCAAAAGGAGCACACGTGAGACACTTGAGATATATATGACAGTGGAGATCACAGTATCTGGTTTAGTTCAATGCTACAGCTGCTGCCCTGAAAAGAATCTGTCATTTATTCTGATCCTGTTGGTCCTGTCACCTTTATCCCCTTCCTCATAAGGGCCGTTAGACTTGTCACTATAAGTTTTATGGAAATATTTTAGGAGGTGACTCATTTTAAAATACTTTGCAGGTCTCATTAGCATACAGTGAAGAAGAAGAATCAGGCACACGGTCTTAATCATCAATGAAAAGGGGGTTTATTGTGCCAAGGAATCCAACGTTTCTGCAGTAATACTGCCTTTCTCATGGTGTAGGCTACCAAATACAAGTGAACAGCAAATATATATACACACATATACATGCCCCCTCTGGTACTCACCCCTCCCTGCTCAGCTCCACGATGTCGACACCCACGTGGTGATGTCAGCGCGCCTGCGTGGCGCTCCGTGATGACGTCAGACATCGTTATGCATATCCCTGGTAGCACAATACAGAGCTGCCTAGGGAAAAAAACACTGCCACACCACACACCAGTTGACAACGCCCGTGATGATGTCAGACATCAGGGGGGGGGGTGGAGTTGGAGAGGGGGGGAGGGCAGTAGATGTAATCCGTCGCCATGGGAATACATTCTGAGCAGGGAGGACTGAGATCTCAATGCATCACCCTGTGAGTGCTGAAAATTATTCATAAGTAGAACAAATCAAGCATATGTGACATGTAAAAATACACCATATAACTATGTAACAAAAACACCATATACCTATGTAATAAAAAGAATGGACTATAAGCTGCATAAGACTGTATTCTATTATTCTACGCAGTCTCAAGTATAATAAATATACCCAGACTTCCTACTCAACAGTGGTAAAAAGATCATAATCAAAGACAGAATGACGTGCAGATCTGATCATGTCGTGTACATAATAAAGTGCCCATGTGGTCTTCTCTATGTGGGAAAAACTATCAGAATGCTTAAAACCAGATTTATAGAGCATACAAGTGTAATTAGAAAAGGTACGGACCCCTCTGTGCTAGTACAACACTGTGTGGAACAGAATCATAACGTGGCATCTCTGCGCGTTATGGGAATTGAGTCAGTATCGCCCAGAAAAGGCACTCCTGACAGGGAGACATTTTTGCTGAGACGAGAAGCATTCTGGATTCACGCATTGAACACCAGTAATGGAACAGGACTTAATGATCAACAAAATTTGAGATGTTTTCTTAACAGAAGATAATTTTGCTTTATTTACAGGCACCTTTGATCTGGAACCTTTTATGGGCTCCGCTTCTATCCTGATGTGGGAGATCGCTGCGTATCCTTCCCCCCCTTTCCCCCCCTCCACTCCCCTTCCTTCTCCCCCCCACCACCCCTCTTCCCTCCCCAGACATATGCTATTAATATATTTTGATGTACTGCTCATTTGAATGATATGGTTATATTTATTATACTTGAGACTGTGTAGTATAATAGAATACAATCTTATGCAGCTTATAGTCCATTGTTTTTATTACATAGGTATATGGTGTTTTTGTTACATAGGTATATGGTGTATTTTTACATGTACAAATGTGAGGATCCTGGGCACTACGGATTTTCAAGAAAAGAAATTTATTCTAGGCACACACAACGTTTCAAGCTGTACAAAGTGTTGTGCCCTGGATCCTCCCATTTGTTCATATATCTTGAAATTACACCAGACAGGTTATTTCCCTGAACCACGGAGCACCGGTACCTGTAACTGCAAGTATATTGCTGCTTAATTATACTCTTACAGGTGTGCTAGACATTACCCTTTTGTTTGATCGTATTTTTACATGTCACATATGCTTGATTTGTTCTACTTATGAATAATTTTCAGCACTCACAGGGTGATGCATTGAGATCTCAGTCCTCTCTGCTCATAATGTATTCCCATGGCGACGGATTACATCTACAGCACAGCACATGTGAGTACTGCACTGGTAGAGACCTGCCCCCTCCCTCTCCAACTCCACCCGCCCCCCTGACGTCTGACGTCATCGCGGAGCGTCGCGCTGATGTGCTGACATCACCATGTAGGCGTCGACGTCGTGGAGCTGAGCAGGGAGGGGTGAGTACCAGAGAGGGCATGTATATGTGTGTATATATATTTGCTGTTCACTTGTATTTGGTAGCCTACACCTCGAGAAAGGCAGTATTACTGCAGAAACGTTGGATTCCTTGGCACAATAAACCCCCTTTTCATTGATGATTAAGACCGTGTGCCTGATTTTTCTTCTTCACTGGATCACTTTGGGACATCAGGAGCTCCACAGAACAAGCGCCACGGCGGTTAAGTACCCTACTATCACCTGTTTGTTTGAGTGCGTGCACTACCATCATTCCTCATTAGCATTCAGTACATCCCAGGCACCTCAGTTGTATTTTTTGAGAAGAGGTATTATTGTATGTTATTAAGAGTGTTATATTATGTTATATGTTATTTGGAGTGAGGGTTGAGGGGATTTATACAGTATACAAAGTGAAACAGTACTAGAGATTGCACTCCTTCTCCTCTAATTTTTGGCAAGTTTTTATCCGTGACTTACTATATGATCATGTTAAACCATTCAGTTTTATAAGTATAAACTGCAACCAACTACAGTAGAATATCGCCATATATAGCATATAGCATATATAATAGCCTGTATTGTATATTCTGAGATGTTAGTCTTATGCCTTTTACATTAAATCTTCTGACCTAGACTTGCAAAACTGATTAGCAATTCTTAACAACCAATAATTATTCATGTTCTTCCTTTTATTCTAATACAAGTCTGAAAAATGTTAAATAGTGCTTCACAATTTAATTGTTTTTGAAGTGAAACTTCTTTGCTGGCACCTACAGGGTTTTCATGGGGAAAAATCCTTGCGTTGTAATGAAAAACAATAACATGAGTGATGTCACGGTACTAATAGGCACGCACTGTCGCTCGTGCCCGTCACGCGTTGCCTTTGCGCTCACGCAAAAAACAATGCCGGGTCTCGCTGCACATGTGCAGTGGTGACCGGACTCTGGTGCACATGCGCAGTGGCGGCCGGAGTCTGGCGCACATGCACAGTGGCTATCGGACTCTGGCGCACATGCGTAGTGGCGGCCGGGCTATGTGCTTGGGAGACAGAGGCATGCAGAGGCACCCAGGAAGGCACACACGCAGGCACACACACACACACACACACACACACACACACACACACACACACACACACACACCACACACACACACACACACACACACACACACACACACACACACACAGAGGAAGACACACACACACACATACAGAGGCAGGCACATACACACACACACAGAGGCAGGCAGACACACACAGACACACACAGAGGCAGGCAGACACACACAGACACACACAGAGGCAAACACAGACACACAAACAAACACGCGCAGACACACACACACATACACACACACAGAGACAAACTCAAACACAGTGGCAGACACACACACACAGAAAGGCAGACACACACACACAGAGGCACCAGAGATGCTCGCACACACACACACAGACTCACACAAACACACCGAGATGCACACACACACGCACACACCCACAGAGACAGTTAGTATAACTATAAGTGCAAATAGCTAATCCAGAGGTGTGTGCAGAGCATGTGCGTTTTAAGTCAAACTTCTTTGCTTTTTGCCACTGACATTATGTTTTGAATTTTACTTAAAATTATCACCATCACAAATACAATATCTGTGACAAAACAGTGACCAAAGACAAAGATGTTTTACTTAAAATGCACGTGCTCTGCACACACGACTTTTTTTTAACACTGGTCAGTTACATGTAGTTTCTTTCCTTGCTTTTCCATATCAGTACCGCATAAAAAAAAGATACAAAAATTCATTATAGCCATGTTTTCTGATTCCTTTACTATTTCTAAAAACATAGAAAAAGACATTTCCAAATGTGGATCATTGAGGTTAGTGGACGCAGAGGAAAACTGCTTGCGAAGAGTTGCTAATTGAATTGATCTGGTTAACACCAAGAGCCAATGTGTGGATGATAAAATACAAATGTAAATGCTGCCCCTTTGACTCTCAGAAAATCAATGCACAAGACACAGCTGGCTTACTTCCTATTTCCCTTTAATGGTTTCGTAGAATGTAAATTGAATAATCTGATAGTAACAATTAAACAGATGAAACATTTGAAATTATCTATACTGTACATGCAATTAATATCAGATTAAGGAACGTGGTAATTCATTTTAATGAACATGGAATTCATTCCTGTTTCCCACCAACGGTCATACTCACTAAATTCCTAGAAGGTGTTTTTCACACATACCAAAATGCATTGCAGCTCGTTCAGGCTGTAAATTTCGTTTTTTTATTTATTCAATGTATTCAATAAAAAAGGATATATACACTAGCAAATGGCAAAGTGGCAGCTAATTTGTACGCAAGATTTGGAGATTGTGACTGAAAATAGCAATAAAGTGTTTTTTCCTTCTTATTCCCCAAGTTTGGTGATGCAGTTTCTGTACCGAAGACCACAGGAATGTATTATATACTGTACATGATATTTTAGCTACAGAACCGGCATATAATTGCTTTGTGCATTAAATCACTATTTAAGTGACATTGGGTGGCCCCCCTTTCCTGTTTTTTGAACAATCCAGTTGTCCGCATGGATATTTAATGCACTGCTAGTAACCTGTGCAAATATAGTTCTGTAGCATCTTGGACTACTGTACTGTCAGGAACTGGAATACCTGTACCTTGATGGAATTCAGTACCATGGATAACTGCATACTCCCCTGACCACTGGTTGTCAATAAGCCCCACTGGTTGTCAACACAGGCTTTTAAGCAGTTAGTGGATTTTACTCTCTGCAGGGCATATGTATTAAATCAAAAGTGAAGTCAATCTTGGGCACAAATCTGTACCACATGTATCAAAGGAAAAATTCCCATTGAAATCAGTAGGATTTTTTCTTTGATACATCTGATGCAAATTTTATATGTTTGCCTTATGTTATCTTTGTTAGAGACGCATGGTCCTTAAAGGGAACTGCCCATGGTAATGATATTCAGATGAACACTGACCGGTAAGGTCACGGCAAGGTTAAAAAAAAGTATACCTATAATCGTTTGGGTATTTTTAAAACCTTCTTGTACCTGTTTGCATGCATTTGTAAATAGCTGTCTGTGAAAAAGGCATACAGGCCCATATTTATTTAAGTGATGTTACTCCATAGGACACCTTCCTGCTCCCGATAGACACATTGCAGCTTCAATAGATCGGACAATATTTCATGTAATGACACTGCCTAGAATATATTGGCTAAAGTATTTAAAAGAGCATTCCCTCATAGCCCCATGTTGGTCCATATAAGACTATACTGAACGAATGTAATCGGACAGTATAAGTATACTCTACAATTAAATATAAGTAATTGTGAGTGTGTTTAATCCTTAAAAAAAGTTTCTCTTGTAAACATTGTAAAAATAGTATACCACTTATGAATGTACCTAATTTCTTGATTTGTTACTGTGCTAACAAACCATACAATGCTATGTGGGAGAAGGTGTGGCTCAGTGAGTAAAGACACTGACTCTGCAATCAATGACAATGAGTTTGTCAGCTCCTTGTGACCTTGGACAAGTCACTTTATCTCCCTGTGCCTTAGGCACCACCATAATGTACATAGATTGTAAGATCATCTGGACAAGGACTGTGTCTGTAAAAATCCAGTGTGCTGCGTACTGTGCACTATGCTGTAATTGTGAAGCACTTTGGTCACATTGGGAGAAAAGTTCTATATGAAATAACATTATTATCATTAAAGTTATTATTAAATTGGTTATATAATAAAGGTTATTCTTACCATTGATTGGGTCAGTAGTACAGTATTTCTAGAACAGGCATTTTGGGTGCAATTTAGACTCCACATCTAAAATGTTGCATCCTTTTAATTAGGAGGATAAAGTATATTGTGGTAAACATTAAACTGTGCTTATAGTTGGGGGTCTATTAATTTGTAGTAAAAATTCTGATTTTTTTCCCCTCTTGATTTTAATAACCAAATGTGCATTTTGTTGTCATTAATTTTTTTTATTCCCTTTAGAATTATTTGTCTAACCACAGATTAGCAATATATTTTAGAAATGGCCAGGAATAATACTGAAGTGTAATTGCAGAACGAAGACAGATATAAGGAGCTACTAAACCATGGTGATTTAAGTTTCCCTTTAGTGTTATCACAGTAATCTTGTTTCCGATTAAAGCTGTGAGAGAAGATTTTTTATGCCTAGGGAAAATGTTTAACAAAAACAGCAGGGAAAGAATCATTACCAAGCAAGCTTAACACATGTTGCCAACTGGTGTTAATGAACTTCAAGAAAAAAATAGCTATGCAATATTTTGTTTCAAATAAAAGAGGCATCTGAATTTTTTTTTATCAAGCCATCAATTAATGGAATGTCACAGCTCAAAATTACAATTACTTATTGTAGTAAAGACTGTCTCGATGTGAGTATTAAAAGAGGAACTTCATCTGTCATGTAATTATACCTTGTGTCTTCTATTAACCAGCATCAATGCTTACTTCCTTTTATGGGAGCATGAAGATAACTGATGTATTTACCTCAGTCTGTCAACCTTAGATTGTAAGCTCCTCGGAGCAGGGACTCCTCTTCCTTAATGTTACTTTTATGTCTGAAGCACTTATTCCCATGACCTGTTATTTATATTATCTGTTATTTATTTGTTTTCCCCGTGTATTCCTACTGTGAAGCGCTATGTACATTAATAGCGCTATATAAATAAAGACATACAATACAATACAATCTAAACTGATTTTAATATGGCTGTGCGTCACTGATGTTGGTGGAAAACATAGTTTGTTGGCTGGAAAACAAAAATATAGTACTTAGCATGATCTTTTATGCTGCATTGATTCAGTCATTATATCAGGGTTGGGGGTGTGGGGGAGGGGGAGCGGAGGTGGAAGATAAGGTCACTGAACAAATTATTAGTCATAAGACAATTTTCATATTCTCCTTAGTCATAACTTTTAAAAGGCATTGCACTCCCTGTTTACATTTTAATTTGGGAGAGTCTGAGCTTTAGTTTCTGATGTGTTACTTGTTAAAAGTATGTCAGTTTAGATTTTATTTATTTTCCCACACATTAATTCCTGATTTCTTTGTCCCTACCCGATTTTAAAAAATGGCATTACAAAACTAAGAAAAGACAGGGTGCCCAATGCTACATCCAATTGACAAAACATATATAGTAATAAGTATAAAGTTTAAATACTTCAATAATAATAATATTTACTTGGTTATTTAGTTAAACCCTTTGGCCAAAGCGTCATAAGCTTGCATACCACTTCAAGGTAAACCAAAATGAATGCAGGTCCTACACTACACTGTGAACCCTTCCTTTTACCTCTGTATGAGGGGAAGCAACAAACGTTGAGTCTTGTCCATTCAGCAAAATGCTAGAACCTCCCAAGTTAAAAAGGTGGAGAGGGGCCACTTACCTCAAAGCAACTGATATCAGTCAGGAACTAAATTAACACACATATTCCCAGCACGCTCTAACTCCAACACCATCACATTATACATCTATATATAATAATACTATATAGTAATATATATAGATATATATATATATATACATATATATATATATATATATATATATATATGTATATTTATGTCAATAAGAGTGCTACTGAGCGTGGCCAATGTTGTATACAAACAAAAGACAGGGGTGCCCAATGCTACATCCAATTAACAAAACATATAAATTAATAAGTATAAAGTTTAAATACTTCAATAATAAAATATTTACTTGGTTATTTAGTTAAACCCTTTGGCCAAAGCGTCATAAGCCTGCATACCACGTCAAGGTAAACCAAAATAAATGCAGGTCCTAACACTAAACTGTAGTGCTGTTTGCTGGGTGATAATGGTAAAAGACAGGGTTGCAGACCTGTCTAAGACATGCAAATGAATATACAGAAATTTACAGTTGCTTTATGCTTTACTGTGGAGGGTTTTAGTCACTTTTTTCCCACCATAACCTTAATAGGTCGTGTGATTACCTACTCTTATCTCATTTGAGCAAATGTCAGCAAGCCAACCCTCACACTGATGATACCCATCAGTTTGAAACATGTCTGTGATGGGTTACTGACTTTGCATCTCCCAAGTCCTTGCTTAAAAGCCTGTGTTTTAAAGCAGCATGCATTGACTAAGGGTTGCTCATGTAATGTGAGCATGAGATAAAAGTGGCACTTGTGCTCATTTGCATGTCATTTCCCAGAATCCCTTGCTGCGTGGAAGTGCTTTGTTGGCTGGGTGAATATGGTAAAAGACAGGGTTGCAGACCTGTCTAAGACTTGCAAATGATATACAGGACATATTACAGTTGCTATATATATAATATATTATATATTATATAATATATATTATATATATATATAATTATATATGCAAATATAACTGTATCTCATCTGCATGTCTTAGGCAGGTCTGCAACCCCGCCTTTCCCCATCATCACCCGCATACGCACTTCCACTGCAGCAAGGGATTCTGGGATGGACATGCAAATGAGCAACAGTGTCACTTTTTGCCTCAAAAACCATGTTTTTTTAAAAAATGGTTTTTGAGGCAAAAGTGAACTGTGTGCTCATTTTCATGTCATTTCCAGTACCCTTTGCTGCAGTGGAAGTGGCTGTATGCTGGGTGATGATGGGGAAGGCGGGTTGCAAGACCTGCCTAAGACATGCAGATGAGCATACAGTTGTATTTGCATTTTTTGCTTTCTTGGAGGGTTTTTGTCCTTTTTTTACTCACCATAACTTAACTCAGTATTATTGTAATATATTAATATATATTATAATATAGATATATCGTATATATATATAGATAATATATATATGTATACTACATACAGTACATACATACATACATACAACATACTACTACATACATACATACATACATACTACATATACCTACATACATGCATGCATGCCATGCAGGCATGCCTGCATGCATGCATACATACATACATACATACATATACATACTACATATATATAATATATAATATTACATGCATACCTACATATATATACATCAACATATATATATCTACATATACATATACATATACATATATATATATTAATATATATATATAATATATATATACATATACTATACTTACATATACATATACATATACATATACATATAGATATAGATCTATATCGATATCGATAGAATAATTCTAGATAATAGATATAATACGACTATCATCCATATACATATATATATATAATACTACATCTATTAGATATATACAATTTATATTCTATTATATATATATGCCCCATGCTTATATATATATTTATGTCAATAAGAGAGGTAAAAGGAAGGGTTCACAGGCTCACAGTTTAGTGTTAGGACCTGCATTAATTCATCTCTCCTCCAGCACCTCTCATCATCATCCTCATATATATCCCCCAGCACCATTCATCATCATCATCATCATCATACAGTACAGTATCTCCCCCAAAACCCATCATCAACCTTTGCGAGACTCCCCATTGATCTCTCGTACACCCATCTCTCCCCCCTCAACCATACACATAACACTCCCCCTCCACATCAATCTCACCATACCACCTGCACACCACACACATCCCACCCCCCCTGCACCTCACATCACGCTCCCCCCTGCACCTCACATCACTCTCCCCCCTGCATCTCACATCACTCTCCCCCCTGCACCTCACATCACACTCTTCCACCCCTGCACCTCACATCTCTACTCCTCCCTCCCCCTGCATCTCACATCACTCTCCCCCTGCACCTCTCACTCTCCCCCTGCCCCTCACATCACTCTCCCCCCTGCACCTCACCTCACGCACTCTCCTCCCCTGCACCTCACACACCATCTCCTCCCCCCCTGCACCTCACATCACTCACCTGATCACTCTCCCCCCACCTCCCCCCTGCACCTCACATCACTCTCCCCTCCCCCCTGCCCTCACATCACCTCCCCCGCCTGCACCTCACATCACTCTCCCCTGCCTGCACCCACATCACTCTCCCTCCTCTGCACCTCACATCACTCTCCCCCTGCACCTCACTCACTCTCCCCCTGCACCTCACACACACTCTCCCCCCCCTGCACCTCACATCACTCTCCCCCTCTGCACCTCACATCACTTTCCCCCCTCACAAGGAAAACAGAGTTGGGTCCCACAGCCCATTTCAGCAGCCCCTCACAGCCCATTTCAGCAGCCCCCCAGCCCATTTAGCGCCCCCCGCCCATTCAGCGGCCCCCAGTTCCATTTCAGCAGCCCCCCCCCCATTCAATTCGCAGCAGCCCCCCCCCATGTCAGCAGCCCCCCAGCCCATTCCATTTCAGAAGCCCCCTGCATGAATGAACTGCCCACCCCCAAAGTCCTCAAACCTCCGCCGCCCCCCAATGTTTGGCACGCCCCCCCCCCATATCAGCAGCCCCCCGCATGAATGAACTGCCCACAACCAATGTCAGCAGCCCCCTGCATGAATGAACTGCCCACCCCCAATGTCAGCAGCTCCCGGCATGAATGAACTGCCCACTCCCAATGTTAGCAACCCTCCACATGAATGAACTGCCCACCCCCAATGTCAGCAGCCCATCACATGAATGAACTGCCCAACTCCAATGTCAGCAGCCCCCCGCATGAATGAACTGCCCACCCCCATGCTTAGCTGATGATGGTGGTGGTGGCAGGGAGAATAGATCCTGTGCAACGGAGCAAAGGCAGCGTACTAACTACATTGGGAGACAAAGACTCGCGAGAGC
Source organism: Ascaphus truei (assembly GCA_036426205.1). Taxonomy (NCBI): domain Eukaryota; kingdom Metazoa; phylum Chordata; class Amphibia; order Anura; family Ascaphidae; genus Ascaphus; species Ascaphus truei. Next base: position 64,499 of record WSYH01001980.1, on the reverse strand, counting down.
CGGAGCACGTGATGCGGAAGTAACCGCACACGCGAACAGTGCAGAGAATCGCTGATACTCTCGACTGCTTATATTTGATTCACTGTGTGGCACAATAAATTCATTATCTTGAAATCCGTGGAGCACTGGATCTCTCTTTTTTCCTCAGTATATTTGATTCAAAGCATGTGAGTTGAATACCATCTATGGATTTTAGGTGTTTTTTTATTAAAAAGGTTTTATACTATTTTCGGTCTTCCCTTATTCCCTACCCACCCCCCCCCTTTTGTGAGATCAATCCCTTGCAAGGTACAGTATCATCTGGCAGCAGACGGACGGTGATGTTGAAATAGCTGTCTGGAGTATCGTGTGGAGAATAAATCCAGAGGACACAAAGATCACAGAGAAATTAAAGATCATCGCTGGAAGCAGAGTTCCTGAGTCCCATTGGGGATTAAAGGCTGATTTTTGCTGAATTAATTGTAAGTGCATTTCTTACCATCTAACTCCTGAATTGCTCAGATATATTGCCCTATGATGTTTTTCTCTTTTATTCTCTCCCTGCATATTTGCACCTAGGTAATTCTTCTCTCTCTATATATATATACTAATACAATAACCACACACACTGGGTAAACCATAAAATAACAGCTTTACTGCAGGACAAAGGTATGGCTACTGGTGCCACAGGCACCTGCACTCTCACACTTTACCCCCTCAGTGTCCAGCTTCCAACTAAGTAACTCCCCTAACAGTCCCAATTGTCAACTCAACAAACGTTCCAATCTCCCCTCGGGAGATTCTAGCACCCAAACTGAATGGGACTGCCAGAAACCCCTGCTGTGTTAATCCGATGGGCCATTATCCTCTGCAGAAATGTCACTGAAATGTACCCAGCATGTACCCAGCATGTAAACTGGCTAGTTTAAGGCAAGTTTTAGAATACTCGTTGGCTCGTCTGTAGGTGGAAATATAGAATAAGCGGCCTATACCCTAAAGTCTGATAAAAATCGCCATTGTTTTTAAATCACCATTTTTTACAGCGTTGCCATCATGGTATGCAGAAAGCCCCGAATACCTGTGTTACCAACATTTTCTAAAATGGCGAGTAGCCAGTGGCATGATGATCGTCTGTGTGAAAATGAGGTAATGGCGTGGCATGTAAACAAAAGGTTTTTTTTACATTATGCAAGAATCTCACGAGGCAAGCAATTTGTCGAATGACCTACAGTATTTAAATGGTGTATTTATTGTAATCTTTCTCTGTGTTGTTGGGAGTGAGTGAGAGACAGACAGAGCGCGGCATTTGGAGGATTTGTGATTGATAGAGTTTTTGAGAATTTTGATAGTGTTGTCTTCTGTATTTGTTTTGTTTAACAGCTTTTTTGTCTTGTGAGGTTGAAAGTTTTTTGTGTGTGTCATTTAATTTATTTCTTTGTTATTTGTGAGTGGTTGAGGTATGGAAGGGAGTAGTGGGAGTAGACATGGGAGTGCACGTGTGAGTCAGGAGAGTGATGGTGGGGTGAGTGGTGTTTGTGTGGTGAGTGGTGTTTGTGTGGTGAGTGGTGGTGCTGGTGGTGTGGTGAGTGGTGGTGGTGTGGTGAGTGGTGGTGGTTGTGTGGTGAGTGGTGGTGGTGGGTCAAGTGGCAAGCTCCTGCAGTCTCTTCCATTGGAACAATGAACAAGAGACCACTGAGTCTCCACTAGTGTTCAAACTACTTGTTACAAACAGCACAGACCAACCAGGTAGTGTCATGTGCTGTTAACCCAGAGAAAATATAGTCATATGTTGCAAGTGAGTAAAAGATGGTGGTAGGAGTCTTAGTATTTTTTAGATAGCAAAAAGTCCTGACTGCCCCTTGCGCATATTCATGCAATATTGCACTGCAGATAATAATGAAGAATTCTCTGTCCTGTTGGCATACCCATGGCCAATGATACAGTCCAAGAAAAATGATAAGCAAAGATGAAAATATAAAATATTACTCACTGAGTGTGACCATCTGTGTAGACTCCAGATCGCGTGCGTCTCCTGGAGACGTATACAACCGAATGGATTCCTGCATGATCCAGATGGAGACAAGGAATCAGGAGAGCACCACAGCAGAAAGTGGGGACCAAACCATGAAGTGCAGTAAAACCAAGGTACTTTAATCCAAATAGATGATACACAGCAACATACAGGTGAGGCAAGTGTTATTTGTGAGTGGTTTAGGTAAGGAAGGGAGGAGTGGGAGTAGGCGTGGGAATGCACATGTGAGTCAGGAGAGTGATGGTGGGGTGAGTGGTGTTTGGGTGGTGAGTAGTGTTTGTGTGGTGAGTGGTGGTGGTGGTGTGGTGGTGGTGTGGTAATTGGTGGTTGTTGTGTGGTGAGTGGTGGTGGTGGTTCAAGTGGCAAGCTTCTGCAGTCTCTTCCATTGGAAGAAGGGGAGGGCAGTCAGCAGCAGCAGAGCTCAGTCGTTGCATCTGGGCGTAAGCAGCGTATTGGAAAAAAAAACGAAATATATTCAACGATGAAGAAAACAGAGACCTTGTAATGGGTATTTTGGAGCATTATGACTTGCTGTATTGTCACTTAGTAGGTAAAAAAATAATTATCAATGTGTGTCCCAATTATTCTTGACATGTATTATATAACATTTCTGCATTCACATAGAACTGACATTTACATATAAATGTAATTGTTTATATACTGTATACACACGTTATCATTGAGTGTTGTCAACTAGGTTAAAAATAGATGAACAGGAATAAATGAAGGAAAAAGAGCACAAGCAAAAACGGAGCAGGAAGGACCCAAAATCAAAAATAAATTAAAAGGGCACTTTAATGTGACAAAGACCCATCCAACGCATTTCGAACATCACAGCGTTCTTTTTCATGGATAAAACACAGTGTACAGACATCCATTAAGTACTATCTTACCTGCATGCAATTTCGCGCCTAAAACGGAAGCGCGATGACGTCATGACGCAATGCGCATCAATGCGCATGCGCAGGCCGGTCCGGTGCCGTTCTAAGGGCAAAATCTGTCATGCAGGCAGTGAGGACATTATTGATGTGGGCAATGCATAAGACAACCTGACAATGCTACTGCTATATCTAGCCAATGTTTCAAAACAGATCGCCGTGACGTCTAGACGCAACGCGTATCATAGCGCATGCGCAAAAACGGCACAGCGATATCAATGGGCACAGTAGAAAAAAACATTGAATGAATCAAAACCAATAAGGACAAAAATACCAAATACATAAGGGGAGTGGGCACAGTAGAAAAAAACATTGAATGAATCAAAACCAATAAGGACGAAAATACCAAATACATAAGGGGAAAGGTACAGAATAATTAATGAACTACTGAGCTCCATAGTAAATTATTAAGGAGAATAAGGATATGATTAAAAAAATGCATATAACCACAATAATAAAAAGAACTAAACATGAACTAATTAAAAACAAGTGATAGAAATAAAGAACAGAAAATATAAGATAGTACTAAAAAAAAGGGAAAAAATAATAATATTGCTTCAAGAAAACACTGATAAGTTTATGTATACATATGAGATAAAGAGAAACAAAGCACAATTAAGTATGCTGTATATTGTATAAAGGGAGATCAAGTTAATGATCAAATAACAATAAACTGCTTAACTAAATTTCTAATAACCAAAACCAATGTTAATAAATCACAGAAAATGGGTTAATTGCCAATCAATATTCAAACCCATAGGGAAGCGCGTTTAGAGAATAAAAATCCAATATGCCACCCTACGGTTCAAACGATGATACGATCACCACCTCTAGGTCTACAATTAATTAATTCAATACCCAGGAAGGAGAAGTTCCTGGTACCTCCCTGACCACATTCGGAGAAGTGTTTGGAAACAGGATGATTTGTAGCTTTCAATTTTATGAGTCTTAAATGCTCTAACATCCTGATCTAAAGAGCTCTAATCATTCTTCCCACATATCTTTTACCGCAGCCACATGTTATGAGATATACAACAAATTGACTTTTGCAATTTATAAAACTGTTAATGTAAAATTCTTTGGTTTTTCCTCTATGACCATCATGTGACTGCGGCAAACTATCCTGAAAAAAACTTTTTGCTGGCCTCATATGTTTACAAACGCTACAGGAACCACATTTGAAAGAACCTCTGGTAATATAGGATTTGTTAATCCTGGGAGTACTTAGGTCACTAGGGGAAACCTACGATCCAATTGTTCTCGCAATTGGACGTTCCAATGTTTGGAGATAATAGAGTTGATTTTTCCACTTTGGTTATTAAACTGTGAAATAAAACATGGACATTTATCAATGGATTTTGCCGGTCCATTAGTACTGTGCTTGTTCACATTTTTCTCTGCATGTGCGCCAAGTTGAGAATTCCCCATAACACTAGCGGGTAACAATGATGCCCTCTCTGTATTTAAGGCATTGTCAAAAGCAACATCAATATAGGATTGGTATAACCTCTATCCGAAAACTGTTTAACTAGATCCTCAGACTGAGAAAGAAAACCACCAGGAGTAGAGCAGTTCCTTCTCAGCCTGAGGAACTGTCCCTTTGGGATAGCTTTAATCACATGAGATGGATGGCAGCTGTCAGCCCGAGATTACACAAGCGCTCCTCAAACTAAAACTAAGCAGCCAATGTGGACCCGACTTACTACAATCTAGGTTCCTACGACTTGGTGCCCCAGCCATTGCCAAACCAATTGCGTCCATAGTCAACTCTATCCTGTCTGCAGGCCATATCCCTAAGACCTGGAAAACTGCCAGAGTTGTCCCAATCTTCAAAAGTGGGGACAAAAACACTGTCTCAAACTACAGGCCAATCTCACTTCTCCCAATTCTATCCAAAGTAATGGAAAAATGTGTCCACTCCCAATTAAGCGATTTCTACACCAAGACAAATTTCCCTAGCCAATTCCAGTCTGGGTTTCGTCCCAAACACTCCACCGTAACTACCCTGCTAAAAGTTTGCAATGAAATCCAGTGTGGAATGGAACGGGGACAACTCACTGGTGCAGTATTCCTAGATTTTGCAAAGGCTTTTGACACAGTTGATCATGTTATCCTGCTTAACAAACTCCAGAGCTCTGGAATAGGGAAACATGCTTTAAACTGGTTTCAGTCCTACCTATCAGGAAGATCCCAACATGTGTCCATCTCAGGCTCTAACTCCAACCCCCTGGATATCACCTGTGGTGTCCCGCAAGGCTCTGTTCTGGGGCCCCTACTCTTCTCAGTGTTCATTAATGATCTTCCCACAGCTTGTAAGGAAGCCTCAATACACATGTATGCAGATGACACAATCCTATATGCACACAGCCATAGCCTCTCTGACCTTCAACACATACTTCAGTCTGACTTTTTGAGACTCGAAAACTGGATTTCCCAAAACAAACTGTTTTTAAACACTGACAAGACTGTAACAATGGTATTTGGGACCAAGACTAAATTTGTAAAGCTTCCAGTGACTGAGCTCCTGATTAGAACCAACGCTAAAACCACCCTAACACCTGTCACTAGTTTTAAATACCTGGGCTTATGGTTTGACTCCCACTTAACATTCGGGATGCACATTGATACCCTGACAACCAAGACCTATGCCAAACTAGGGGTACTTTACAGGAACAAATCCTCCCTAAGTCTCCTGGTCAGAAAGCGTATTGCACAGCAGATGCTAATGCCAATTATTGACTATGGAGACATAGTATATGGCTCGGCTCCTCAAACCCACCTTAGCAAACTTGACACCCTCTACAATTCAATTTGTCGTTTTGTTCTCCAATGCAACTACAACACACATCACTGCGAAATGCTCAAAGAACTAGATTGGTCATCACTAGAGTCTAGGCGCAAAGTTCACCTTTCCTGTCTCACCCTCAAATACTTTCTGGGCAAGCTACCCAGCTACCTGAACAAGCTCCTCACCCCTACCACATGCAGTACCTATCACCTGAGATCAGACTCCAAAAGACTATTCATGGTCCCAAGACTCAACAAAGTATCCGGACGTTCCTCCTTCTCCTTCCGTGCACCCCAAAACTGGAACAACCTACCAGAGACTCTCATATCCACCACCAGCTTAAGTTCTTTCAAATCTAAGGCTGTCTCACACTTTAATCTGGTCTGTAACTGTTTCATACGCTCATAATATATATTTTCTTTAACTGTGCATGCAATGTCTTGTATATAATGTATACCTTGTTCATTTATGTAACTGTATTTGTAACCATGTATTATTTTGTTTTACTCTGTGCCCAGGACATACTTGAAAACGAGAGGTAACTCTTAATGTATTACTTCCTGGTAAAATATTTTATAAATAAATAAATATCTCCTTATTCTATCCCTGACACCAGAAAGGGGGACTTAGACATTTTTAGCACAAGATACAGCATAAAGGTATATTTTTGTTCAAATATTTTTATTGCGTTTTTTTCTTCTCTGACAAGGTTATTACATGACAATATTCGTAACACATATCTATGGTAGTCCCTTTGGACTTCCTCAGTCCAAAATAATTATTTGATTTTGTTTTTATACTTTTAAACAATTCGATAAGATATAAGAAAGCAAAAAAAAAATTGGGGGGTGTTTAGTCTCTTTTCCTTTATCTGAATCTAGTTCCTCTCTTTGTTACCCTGACACTCTCCTAAGTTTATGCTTCTAGCCATTGATCCCAGGTCTTATGAAACTTTTCGGTAGTGTGTCTGAGGAAGGCTTAGAGTCTCTCCATCAGCATTACCTCCCCATGTCTGTTTATGACCATCTGTTTGGAAGGGGGGGATTGGCTCTTCCAGGCTGCTGGTATTGCGCATCTGGTAGCCGTCAGGATATGTGAGATTAGGCGTTTGATTGGGGAGTTGGTTTTCTCGGTCGGCTTGGCTAAAACGTACACCAGAGGATCAAGTGGGATGGTCCGGCCAGTAGTGACATTGATGATTTCATGTATCATTCCCCAGTACCTCTGTATTGCTGGGCATTCCCACCAGATATGGACCATTCTGCCTACCTGCCCACACCCTCCAACATTGGTCTGAGGTTTCTGGGAAAATCTGTTTTAGTCTTTAGGGCATTTTTTTCTTCTCACACACAATTTTTTCACCTTTAATCGTACGTTTTATTTACAGTTAATTGGCACTGCTATGGGCACGAGCTTTGCTCCTTCTTTTGCAAATCTCTTTATGGGGTGGTGGGAAGCACTTTTTATATTTTCTAGCACTAACAATTTTCGTCACAATATTGTTTTTTATAAAAGGTTTGTGGATGATATAATTATTATTTGGAAAGGGGATGTCACTGCACTTCACTCTTTTGTCTCTTATATTAATGATAATAAATACAATCTTAGATTTACATTAAACTTTCATTCTCATCACATTGAATTTCTGGATCTACAATTGTTTGTGGACATTGATAAATTGATCCAAACGGATGTTTACAGGAAATTAAATTCAAGGAATACGTTTCTTAGGGCGGACAGCTGCCATCCATCTCATGTGATTAAAGCTATCCCAAAGGGACAGTTCCTCAGGCTGAGAAGGAACTGCTCTACTCCTGGTGGTTTTCTTTCTCAGTCTGAGGATCTGGTTAAACGGTTTTCAGATAGAGGTTATACCCAATCCTATATTGATGTTGCTTTTGACAATGCCTTAAATACAGAGAGGGCATCATTGTTACCCGCTAGTGTTATGGGGAATTCTCAACTTGGCACATATACAGAGAAATATGTGAACAAGTACAGTACTAATAGACCGGCAAAATCCATTAATAAATGTCCATGTTTTATTTCACAGTTTAATAACCAAAGTGGAAAAATCAACTCTATTATCTCCAAACATTGCAACGTCCTATCTATGGACCCTGTACTTAAAAAATATACTGAATCTGGTCCTGCATTTGTATATCGTAGAGCGAGAACAATTGGATCGTATGTTTCCCCTAGTGACCTAATTACTCCCAGGATTAATAAATCCTACATTACCAGAGGTTCTTTCAAATGTGGTTCCTGTAGCGTTTGTAAACATATGAGGCCAGCAAAAAGTTTTTTTCAGGATAGTTTTCCGCAGTCACATGATGGTCATAGAGGAAAAACCAAAGAATTTTACATTAATAGTTTTATAAATTGCAAAAGTCAATTTGTTGTATATCTCATAACATGTGGTTGCGGCAAAAAATATGTGGGAAGAACGATTAGAGCTCTTAAGGTCAGGATGTTAGAGCATTTAAGACTCATAAAATTGAAAGATACAAATCATCCTGTTTCCAAACACTTCTCCGAATGTGGTCAGGGAGGTACCAGGAACTTCTCCTTCCTGGGTATTGAATTAATTAATTGTAGACCTAGAGGTGGTGATCGTATCAATCGTTTGAACCGTAGGGAGGCGTATTGGATTTTTATTCTCCAAACGCACTTCCCTATGGGTTTGAATATTGGCAATTAACCCATTTTCTGTGATTTATTAAATTTATTTTGGTTATTAAAAATTTAGTTTAGCAGTTTATTGTTATTTGATCATTAGCTTGATCTCTCTTTATACAATATACAGCATACTTAATTGTGCTTTGTTTCTCTTTACCTAATATGTATACATAAACTTATCAGCGTTTTCTTGAAGCAATATTATTATTTTCTCCCTGCTTTTTTAGTACTATCTTATATTTTCTGTTCTTTATTTCAATCATTTGTTTTTAATTAGTACATGTTTAGTTCTTTTTATAGTTGTGGTTATATGCATTCTTTTAACCATATCCTTATTCTCCTTAAGAATCAACTAAGGAGCTCAGTAGTTCGTTTATTATTCTGTACATTTCCCCCTTATGTATTTGGTATTTTTGTCCTTATTGGTTTTGATTCATTCAATGTTTTTTTTCTACTGTGCCCATTGATGTCGCTGTGCCGTTTTTGCGCAGGCGCTATGATATGCGTTGCGTCTTGACGTCACGGCGATCTGTTTTGAAACATTGGCTAGATATAGCAGTAGCATTGTCAGTTTGTCTTATGCATTGCCCACATCAATAATGTCCTCACTGCCTGCATGACAGTTTTTGCCCTTAGAACGGTGCCGGACTGTCCTGCGCATGCGCAATGACGCGCATTGCGTCATGACGTCATCGCGCTTCCGTTTTTTGGCGCGAAATTGCATACAGGTAAGAGGGTACTTAATGGATGTCTGGACACTGTGTTTTATCCTTGAAAAAGAACGCTGTGATGTTCGAAACGCGTTGGATGGGTCTTTGTCACATTAAAGTGCCCTTTCAATTTATTTTTTGATCTTGGGTCCTTCCTGCTCCGTTTTTGCTTGTGCGCTTTTTCCTCCATTTATTCCAATGCGCATGCGCCTAGCTTTCCACCAATTGTTCAGTATCTACTGTACAAGCTGCTCAGCCAATGATATTGCTTACAGGAGAATTGATTGACTGTGCATTGATATTCATATTTCAAAAACAGAATAAAAAACGGCAACATTATTCACCATAGAGTTTGCCAATCAGCTGGCGCCGAGCCACTGCCAGTCCCGTATTCTCGATCAAACACGTAGTTGACAGTTGACAGCGGGACTATTACACCTGTAGTTGACAGCTGATGAGGCTGGAAATCGCTTTGGTACATGCAAGCTTGCTGGAATCTGTACGCGAAATCCGGCTCAGGCTGCAGGTAACCAGGCGGGGACAGACATCAAGGGTTGCCGGTCACCACGTTTTCACTGATGGTCGGACCGTTATTGGAAGCTGCCGCTGTCGCTGGCGCATTGCTTGCCAGCGACTGACGTTTCTTAGTTGGTTTTAACATGACCTTTCGCCTTTTGAAGTCTCAATGATCAAAATCTGGTGATACACACCAATACCCTCCAATAACACCGGGATCAATACGAAAAAAACACGGATCGATACATAACTTTTTCCTTATTGCACGCTTCCACACATGAGCATCTGGTGAAAATTTGTAAAAGTCATAGTTTTCGATAAAATACTGATAAATTTGACCAACTGTAGCCATCTTATCATCTGTTGCATTAATCGCGGCCCATATTAAATAAACGTACGTTATATCGGGTTTTTGGTACACGGACTGCAGCGGTGCACTCATCTCGGAACTCTCAGGACAATAGAACACCAGACACTGCGCATTTAGTTTTTAATATGAAAAGCCTAAATTGATACATTATTATAACTTCTTCAGTACCAAAGTCAATTTACAATAGACCACTGTGGTATTTTTTTAAACACCTGCAAGTCGACACATTACTGAAGCGCATGCGCATTACAATTCATGAATATAATTACCTGGCGGATACGCAAAGAATTGCAACCAATTAAATCCGAACCATTATCAATAAACACATCAATTAACACATCAACCGCGGATGACGCCGGCATGAATGCAACATGAATGCGGCATGAACGCGGTGAAGTGCGTGGCATTCGGAATAAATCCACGAAAAAATTCGGAGATGTCGGAGAATAAAAGTATACCCACTGTACAAATGAATGGGTGATGGGTTGGTATCGGTGCAAGGTGGGTTAACCCCTTAATTACTATAGCGGTTATTAACCGCTAAGGTGATTAAGGGGTTAACTGGCCTTTGCAAATATTTGCAATGTTTTTTTTTGCCAACGGAGAACGTTTGATGACCGGACTGCCTATCTCATTGCCATGGGGTAAGTAGAACTCTATTTATTTACATTAGTTATGCTGTTTTATGTGTTTCATAATGGCCAAATAATCTATTATCCATATCTGGATAATAGTTATTTTGCACATTACTGTAGTGTGTGTGTGTGTGTGTGTGTGTGTGTGTGTGTGTGTGTGTGTGTATGGGAGTGTGTGTGTCTCTCTCTCTACTCCTGGTGGTTTTCTTTCTCAGTCTGAGGATCTAGTTAAACGGTTTTCGGATAGAGGTTATACCCAATCCTATATTGATGTTGCTTTTGACAATGCCTTAAATACAGAGAGGGCATCATTGTTACCCGATAGTGTTATGGGGAATTCTCAACTTGGCGCACATGCAGAGAAATATGTGAACAAGTACAGTACTAATGGACCGGCAAAATCCATTGATAAATGTCCATGTTTTATTTCACAGTTTAATAACCAAAGTGGAAAAATCAACTCTATTATCTCCATATATCTTGAAATGTCCTATCTATGGACCCTGCACTTAAAAAATATACTGAATCTGGTCCTGCATTTGTATATCGTAGAGCGAGAACAATTGGATCGTATGTTTCCCCTAGTGACCTAATTACTCCCAGGATTAACAAATCCTATATTACCAGAGGTTCTTTCAAATGTGGTTCCTGTAGCGTTTGTAAACATATGAGGCCAGCAAAAAGTTTTTTTCAGGATAGTTTGCCGCTGTCACATGATAGTCATAGAGGAAAAACCAAAGAATTTTACATTAACAGTTTTATAAATTGCAAAAGTCAATTTGTTGTATATCTCATAACATGTGGCTGCGGCAAAAGATATGTGGGAAGAGCGATTAGAGCTCTTAAGATCAGTATGTTAGAGGATTTAAGACTCATAAAATTGAAAGATACACATCATCCTGTTTCCAAACACTTCTCCGAATGTGGTCAGGGAGGTACCAGGAACTTCTCCTTCCTGGGTATTGAATTAATTAATTGTAGACCTAGAGGTGGTGATCGTATCAATCGTTTGAACTGTAGGGAAGCGTATTGGATTTTTATTCTCCAAACGCGCTTCCCTATGGGTTTGAATATTGATTGGCAATTAACCCATTTTCTGTGATTTATTAACATTGGTTTTGGTATTAGAAATTTAGTTAAGCAGTTTATTGTTATTTGATCATTAACTTGATCTCCCTTTATACAATATACAGCATACTTAATTGTGCTTTGTTTCTCTTTATCTCATATGTATACATAAACTTATCAGTGTTTTCTTGAAGCAATATCATTATTTTTTCCCTGTTTTTTTAGTACTATCTTATATTTTCTGTTCTTTATTTCTATCACTTGTTTTTAATTAGTTCATGTTTAGTTCTTTTTATTATTGTGGTATATGCATTTTTGTAATCATATCCTTATTCTCCTTAATAATTAACTAAGAAGCTCAGTAGTTCGTTTATTATTCTGTACCTTTCCCCCTTATGTATTTGGTATTTTCGTCCTTATTGGTTTTGATTCATTCAATGTTTTTTTCTACTGTGCTCATTGATATTGCTGTGCCGTTTTTGCGCATGCGCTATGATACGCGTTGCGTCTAGACGTCACGGCGATCTGTTTTGAAACATTGGCTAGATATAGCAGTAGCATTGTCAGGTTGTCTTATGCATTGCCACATCAATAATGTCCTCACTGCCTGCATGACAGTTTTTGCCCTTAGAAGGGCGCCGGACCGTCCTGCGCATGCGCATTGACGCGCATTGCGTCATGACGTCATCGCGCTTCCGTTTTTTGGCGCGAAATTGCATGCAGGTAAGAGAGTACTTAATGGATGTCTGTACACTGTGTTTCATCCTTGAAAAAGAACGCTGTGACGTTCGAAACGCATTGGATGGGTCTTTGTCACATTAAAGTGCCCATTTAATTTATTTTTGATTTTGGGTCCTTCCTGCTCCGTTTTTGCTTGTGCGCTTTTTCCTTCATTTATTCCTGTTAACTATACATTGGAAGCTGCACGGCCTGCCTACCACTCCAAGGAATCTGTGAGTATTATTATGTTCAGGGGAACCTGCCAATGAGACTGATGGTGGGTGGGCATGTACCATCTACTACCTGTCTTCAGGAGGATAGTACCCATACTATTGGATATTAATTACAAATAATTACTCATTCCTTAGACCTTGCATCAGTGGTTTGGCTTACTTTATTCTTATATACCTGCATTGGAGCGCTTTAGCCTATTTTTCTATCTTGCTAAAAATAGATGAATGTAACAATAGTATGTAAATATTATACTGTATATCCAGATATGCATCATTTGTCAAGCAAAATTGCAAAGCAGACATTTGCATGCTTCAGGCACAGGAGGAGGACCTCCTGCCCCAAATCTAGACCTGACTCCGTTGGAGGAACAACTGAGTGCAAGATTGGTTGAAGGCTTGCCTTGGGATAGGGATATCGGTGTCTCCGATCATCTGTTTCCCCAACGTTAATACATTTACACGAGTACAATATGTATTTTGATTTTAAGAAATTTTGCTAAAAATACACTATCATTACTGGTCTAGAATTTGTATTCTGTTAGAGTGTCATAAGTTAATATTCGATGCCAGCAGATTAATTTTTATGCAAACAATTTTATTATGTGATTCTACATTAACACTATTTCACACTGCTTCGGACATACTGTATATGCATTATATATATATATATATATATATATATGTGTAGCCAGGTACCCCCTTGTTCTAGTTGACGCCCCCCTTCTTCCAGAGCACGCGTGAGGGAGTGAGGGGGCAGGTGCGCGAGCAGCGGGTTACCTGGGAGTTGCGTCCGGTTGCCGGGGACGCGATCGGGCCGTTGCGAAGGCCGCGGTCAAGTCGCGAGGGTCCCGGCGGCTCGGGAAGCAGGGCGCCACCATGCATAGTGCTGTTGCGCATGCGCAAGATGCCAGCTAACGCGAGAGGCCCCAAAACAGCTCGCACATGCGCAAGGCAGGACGGACAGCCCCCAGGGTGCACAGGGGCAGAGCCACAAGACTCCAGGGAGCCAATAGGGCTGCAGATCTCCCCAGGAGGGATATAGATACATTTCGCGGGGTTTTGCACATGGCAGTTGGTGACTGGAGCAGCTAGGAGGTAGGGTGCAGGGGTCAGTGACTCTCTGCACTAGGCCAGCAATCCCCTAGGCCCCAGATAGCCCTGAGTCATCCTAGCTGAGTATTGTGGGGACAGGCCCTAGGTTAGGGAACCTGCCCCATTATCTTTTGGCTAGTAGTGTACCACGGACAGTGATCGGTTGCTAAGAGGGAGCTGGACTATCTCCACGGAGGCCAAGCTAGCGTGACTGCGGCCTGCTGGCAGCCGACAGACCCTAACCAAAGTAAAGACGGTGCGGAGCTGCGGTGATATTATTCACGTTGGAATTCACCCCACGCGTAGGAGGATATCCCGGCGGATCCGACCCCTGTGGTATAGCGGCACCCGTGGCTGGACCCCGGGCAGGTAACCCACAACTCACGTGCACCAACAAGGCCTATCACCAGACATAGTGGCTGCGCAGTCACACACACACATTGGTATATGACTTGGGAGTGCGAGACATTGGGTTGGGGTTACTGGACACAGGGTGGGATCACTCTTTGGAAGGTTAGCGTCCGCCGTGACGCATAAGGTTAGCGTCCGCCGTGACGCATAAGGTTAGCGTCCGCCATGACACCTATGTGTTAGCGTCCACCGAGGTGCCTAAGGTGGTAGCGTACGCCGCGACACATAGAGTGTGGGCTACTGCTGTAGCGCAAGTTAGTGTCCGCCAAGACGCCCTGGTCAGGTTGCCCTTAGCGAGGGACACCTGTTGTTATGTGTTGATGTTGTATTCATGCTATGCATAGTAGTAAAGGTATTAGTCATTATCAATTCCGTTGTACGTGGTTATTGAATGTCCTGCGAGGAACCACTCCCCCTCTGGTGGGAGCCATCACAGGTAGAGGCACTGCACCTATTTTAAGTGGTTATCCATAGTATCGTATTGCCCCAGGTTCCCCGTGGCGGAAGCTCAGCCCTCCTGGTTACAAAACAGGTACAGCACCACACTGATCAGTAGTCAGATACACCTACCCACCTAATCTCACTTAGGGTTGGGGTAAGAGGGCTACATATCTAAGAAAAAAAAGAATAAGGGAGAAGCGCTAACAGTGTGTTTGGTGCGTTCGAAAATAGTGCAATAAAGAGATATTTGTGTTGTGTGAATATGTGGTGATGTTAGAAAAAATTGCAATGGAATATAATAATATATATACCACAGTAATCATATATGAGTGACACAAACAAATAAATAAAATAGAACAGTGTCCAATATAAAAATAAAAATAGAACAGACCAGTCCAATGTAATAGATTAAAAACAAGTCCAGAAAAATGTATTCCAGTCACTGTATGGGGAGGCAGGCTTATATATGATCCTTGAAAAGAACGCTGTGATGTTCGAAACGCGTTGGATGGGTCTTTTGTCACATTAAAGTGCCCTTTTAATCATTTTTTGTCCTGGGTTCTTCCTGCTCCGTTTGTGCTGGTGCGCTTTTTGGTCTCCCTTTTCCCTGTATTGCATTGAGTAGCTGCACAGCCTGCCTGCCTGCCCTACCAGGATGTGAGTACTGTACTTTTATATTTTTCAGGGGAACCTGCCAATGAGACTGATGGTGAGTGGGTTGCACCACACACCACCTGTCTTCAGGAGGATTGTACCCATTATATGACACAATAGGTAATATATCAATTGTTAGTACCCTGGTACAGTGGTCTGGCTTATTATCATTTTGAGATATACCTGCATTTGAGCGCTTCAGCTATTTTCCATATTCTATATGATCTAGCCAGATCAAGGAATCTACAAGAACAAAAAAAAAAAAAGACGCGCCAGCTCCATAACATAATACTGTATAAAAACACAAAAATTTATTAAATGCAAGAGAGGCCGCCAAGACATGCACTCACTTCAAATATGTAAAAAAATTCATAGGAGACAATCTGTAAAAATTCTGTTAGAATGTCATAAGTTAATATTCGATGCCAGCAGATTAATTTTTATGCATTTTGATTATATGATATTTTATTAGGGGATTCTTACATTAAAACTATTAACACTCATTCATACATAGTATATGCATTTATATATAATATAATCTATATATTATATATATATTATATATATATATATTATATATATATATATATATAATATATATATATAGTAGAAGGTATATGTGTATATATATATACAATATATTATATATATTATATATATATATAAATATCTATATCTATATAGTGTTGATATTATGTTCTGGAATCTAATTACATGAAAGTAAATGAGGTTTGCTTGTGTGTACAATTATAATTGATGCTTTATGGAGCATTATGTGAGTTAATGGACCATTTATAAGGCACTGTCCTGTATTTGTTGTCAATGCCATTAATGTAGCTACTGTATGTATGTAATATTAAATGTGTAATATGTTATGACGTTTTTAGGCACGTATATTTGTTTGAGGCCATACATGATACAGGCATTAAGAAGTGTGACATATAATCTCATTATATGACTGACATTTACAAAGACAGGTGAGTAAAAAAACAAATATATAATGTCAACATTATGCAATTTGAATACTAAAAGTAACTTTTTTACATTGTCCATTTAAGGTTAACTTTTTTTTTTTTCAACTTTTTTTAAAATTCATTTTTCTTCAAAAGGCATAACAGGCATCAATACATATTATGACCCGCGTTATCTTTTTGAACTGCCACAGCCATACCGATTGATATACTGTACAAACATATAAGACAATGTGGGGGGTAAGGAAAACCAAGGGGGGAGGGGTGGCAGAGGAAGAGGGTCGCTGATTTATTTTCTGCTGGTTGTGTGATGAATACTGCTTTTTGTTTCCTTCCAATTAATGGATGCTCTGGCGCCGCCTGCTAACTCTATGGTCAGATCCATCTTTGTGAACACTTCCCTTATTTGACTCCCCGAGTAGCCCCACCCTGTCCTGTCTGTCTCTGTCTCTTTTTAAAAAAAATTCAGATCATCAGAGGAGAACCCATTTAATCCTATCATAGCCAGAGAGTGGTTTTGCTCACACCTGGGATATCTGTCTGCGCCAACCAAGGCAGCCAGACCTTTTGGAAATTTGGGCCACAGTCGTTAACCAAACTCGTCAACTTTTCCATCTGGCAGACAAACCAAATTCTATTTCGAATCTTTTCAATAGATGGAATTGTGTTCTGGTTCCATAATGCTGCGATCTCGCACCTCATAGCCATTGCAAAATGTACAATTAATGTATTCCTTGCTCTGGCTATTCCTTGCAATTGTTTGTTTAGCAAAAACAACCAGGGATCTAGCTGAATTGCGAGGCCCAATATCCTCTGTAACCAATTCCGAATTTGTTCCCAAATTGGGGCCAATCTGGGACAAGACCACAGCATATGCAACAAGTCCCCATGCTTTCCGCATTGCCTAGGGCACAAGGGGAAGTAACTGGGTACAAATTTAGCTAGTTTAACTGGGTTGAGGTATCACCTCATTAATACCTTATATAAATTTCCCTTTAATGTCGTGCAGATGGAGCTTTTCACTGC
Source organism: Ascaphus truei (assembly GCA_036426205.1). Lineage (NCBI taxonomy): Eukaryota > Metazoa > Chordata > Amphibia > Anura > Ascaphidae > Ascaphus > Ascaphus truei. Next base: position 47,236 of record WSYH01001980.1, on the reverse strand, counting down.
TACAATTTATCCAGTCTTCGTCTTCTAACGTCCTGCCTAAGTCTGTTTCCCATGAGTCATGAAGCTTAGTTTCTGTTTATAGTTTTTACCAGAACTGATCACCTTTCTGTATAATCTAGAGGTTAGTCCCCGCGTGTCATTTCCCTGTACGTAGAGCGATTCAAAATTCGTCAACGCAGGACGTATTGTGTATTTAGTGTAAAATGCCCGGATCTGGAGATATCTAAAAAATTCAGTGTTGGGAATGTCTTTTTCTGACTTAATTTGCTTGAATGTTTTGATGGTGTTTCTACCGTCTAGATCCTTCAACCTCCCAATCCCACCCTGTTTCCACCTTTTAAATTCCCTCTCCTCTAGCCCTGGAACAAAATCTGGATTACCATACAATGGGGTCATCAGGGAATGCTTTGAAGTCAATGAACATCTAAATTTGGTGAACTTCCAAGCTGAGAGTGAGCTGAGCATCGAGGACAGCAGTTTATTTAATGCTTTTAACCTAGATTTAGGGTAGCAGATTAGATTGCGAATTCTAAACGGCGCATAGTTCGCTCTCTAGTGCCACCCATCTTCGCATCTCCGGGTCTGTATGCTATTAGACAATTTGACTTAATTGGGCCGCTCTATAATATGAGAGCAAGCAAGGTACCGCCAGCCCACTATTTTCATTGGGTCTTTGTAAGATTTTTGCTTTGGTTCATGCTTTTTTATTTCAACAAATAAATTAAAAAATTTGGGATTGCATATCTATAATATCCATTGGAACTATGGATATTGGCAAAGTCTGAAATAGGTATAATAGCCGGGGCAGAAGGTTCATCTTAACGCTGTAAATTCTTCCAATCCATGAGACACCAAACGAGGACAATCCCCTCAGCTCTTTCTTCAAGGACTGCAAGAGTTTAGGATAATTTGCCTTATACTGTATAACGAATTCACATTTTTTTGTCAGGTTCACCCTCAAATACTTAATGGCTTTGGGTTGCCACTTAAAATTGAAATGAATCTCTATTAGTTTTTCAGTTTCTTTCGGTATATTTAAACTTAGGGCTTCCGATTTGGCTTGATTTATTTTGAACCCTGACACATCATTAAATTTCCCTAAAAGGTCAAAAAGGTTGGGTAGAGAGGTGAGAGGCTGCGAAAGTGTCAGAATGATATCATCTGCATATAATGCCGCTTTATGTGTTTGTGACAGAATTTGGATTCCAGAAATGTCATGACTGTTCCTTATTGTAACACTTGCGCTGCCCACGAGCAAGACAGGACCCCGGTACTGAGGTGGGGAACTAGCAAACCACACACCCAAAGCAGCGGAAGTGTGACTTGCAGGCGGATTTTCAAACATAGCCGGGTCTGGGTTGGAGAGTGGGTTAATCGATACTTGCCAAGGTCTTGGAATGGAGAGTTCAGAATAGTCAAGTCCCTTAGCCGTGATCTGGGGTTGGAGAGGTCAGAATCGTGGAAGTCCGTATAGCCGTGGTCTGGGGTTGGAGAGGTTAGAATCGTGGAAGTCTGTATAGCCGTGGTCTGGGTTGGAGAGGTGCGCAGAGTCGAGGGTAAGCCAGGGTCAACATCCAGAGAGGTTCCAAGGTCAAGCTGGGTCAGCACCCGAAGGGTTAAACTGCAAGGTAAACACAGAACAAGGAGCAAGGCACAACAGACAGAGGAGCTCAAGGCTACAACAAGTTATGCTCAGCAATGACTGGGAGTGAGAGCAGGGTACTTATGGGAAACGGGAACAAGTAGCAAGGGAGGCGGAGCAGAGGCGCGGCCTCCGCGGAGGCAAGGATTGACGGCAAGAGACAAGTGGGCTAAATGAATACTTCCCACGCATCTTGGGAGCGGTGCACGTCGTCATGTGTGTGCGCCGCTCGCGAAAAAAGCGCGGTGTGTTCGAGGTGGCGAAGCTAAGCTCCGTGGCACACTAGAAGAGCTGCGTGTGTGCGCACACTTTGTAAGCAGAGCGGGGGTGCGCGCACACGCTGGTGCAAGAGCGGAGGTCTGAGATAAGACAGGTAAGGAGGGAACACGTCCTTACTCTTATTTGGGAGGCTAGTGGCTCAATGCATAGGGCGAACAGCAGGGGCGAACAGCAGGGGCGAAAGCAGGCAACCCTGCCTTGTACCACTCTTGATTTTAAAAAGTCCAGATGGGAAACCCTGGTGAATTACCTTTGCGATAGAAACATAGTGACGAACCGCTCACCTAGTAGTATAAAATTAAAAACTTGGTGCAAAGGGAAGAAATCTATAATAGCTAACACTTGAACAAATGACCACCAGGGGTCACTAAAAGCCCTATAGTTGCACTCAGAAGTTAAAGCACCTAGGTAAAGGTACTGGAGATAAGTGCTATTATCATAACGATAGGACCAAAGGAAAAGGATCCAAAAGCCACCCTGCAGTGGACTCACAACAGTCCAAATATAAAATCTAAAAATAATAAAAAATGTAATAGTCTCTATACAATGACAAAACACACAACAACATATATAAACGCAAAGGCTTAAAATCCCCAATGGAGGAGACGGCAATGAGTAAGGTATAGTCTGTATATAACTTAACTATAAGGAATAAACATCCTATGTATATGGATGAGAGGAAAATTAGGTAGTATGTAGGTATATACACACTCAGCAATGCATAGTGCAATATGAAGTACAGGAGGACATTTCTAAGGTATATACTATACCTATGTATAAGAAAGGTCACAGATAAATATACCCTCTAATGTAGTAAGTACTACCACAGATGCACTTATAAACACCGAAAGATGTCCAGAAAGCCACAAAACTAGTCAGAAAATGCACATAAATGAGCCATATCAGAATGGCAAATATCCCTCCTATATCATGCATAGAAAATAGGTATACAATGGAGGTAACTAGCTGTGGTGATGAGTAAAATGGCATGTATACAAAGTGCTAGGTAAATGGGGTAGATGGAGCAATAAACATCTGTCAGTGTATCGCATTATACAACCGTATCTTCATAGCCCCTAGTTTCAAAAGTCAATAATGAGGACGCCGTCAAACATGAAGACGAGTATAACTTTATTCTGGTGAAAAATCCTACTATCGCCACATTTTACCATCTACCAAAAATCCACAAGGATAAGATCCCTCCACCAGGTAGACCGATTGTGTCCGGCATCAATAATATCACCTCAAATGCAAGCGTCTACCTTGATCGCTTTTTAAGACCTTTTGTTGGTTCACTCCCCTCGCATCTCAAAGATACAAAGGATGTGCTCCTTAGAATTGAAAGTGTCGTAGTGGACGCAGATACCCTGCTAGTGGGTATTGATGTCGAAAGTCTTTACACTAGCATTCCACACAAAGCAGGAATCAAGGCAGTGGAATTTTTTCTAAGGACACGTGATGAGAATGCTCGAACACACAACAGGTTTATTCTTCAACTCCTTGACCTAGTGCTTACCAAAAATTATTTTCTGTTTGATCACAAAATTTATCACCAAATACAAGGTACAGTCATGGGCACAATGTGCGCTGCCACCTATGCTAACCTCTACTTAGGATGGTGGGAGGAAGCCGTGGTGTTCATGGATGACAACGAGATGTATACAGACCACATTGACATGTGGTCTAGATACATAGATGACATCTTGTTATTGTGGAGTGGGACCTTTGAATTATTGCAACAATTCATTCATAAACTTAATCACAACAACCATAACCTAAGCTCACGTATGAGGCACACAAAGACAAAATCAATTTCCTTGATTTGACCATATCTAAAGGGGATAATGGTAGACTGGAATCAACCATATTTAGAAAGGCAACATCAACTAATAGCCTTCTTAAGGCAGACAGTCACCACCCACCATATATGATAAACAGTATTCCTACAGGACAATTCCTCCGACTAAGGAGGTTCGTTCCAATACTCAGGAATACAAACAGCAGTCTGGGGCTATGGTCAATCGGTTCAATGAACGGCGTTACAAGAAAGATGTGATAAACAGAGCCTACCGAAAGGCTCTTAACACCACTAGGTCAACACTTTTGACACAAAACCAGCGGACACAGGATTCCACTGACAGCACTATTAGATTCATTGGCACGTATAATGACCAATGGGGATCTATTCGACAAATCCTGCAGAAACACTAGCACATACTGATGCAAGATCTTGACCTATCACAGATCCTTAAACACTCAACCAACATGGTGTGTCGAAGGCCTAAAAACCTTAGAGACCGCTTAGTACACAGCCACTACCAAACTAAACCAACTAAGACATGGCTCAGCCCTAAACCGTTTGAGTTCTACACATGTGGACATTGCAAAGCATGTTCATCTTTGCTAACAACTAAAGTATTCTCTGACTTTAAAAATCTTAAAACTTATAAAATTAAGAACTTTATTACCTGCCTAACTACGGGAGTTATATATCTTATTATTTGCCAATGTGGCAAACAATACATCGGAGAAACACACAGGCAACTGAAAATTAGGGTTCTAGAGCACCTTGGCTCTATACGTAATGAGGCTGATACACCGGTGGCTCGACACATCATAGGTCTCCATCATGGAGACCCTTCGGTCCTTAAGTTTGTGGGCATCGACCACATACCATGGGGACAATGCAAGGGTGACTGGGACCGCAAACTGCTCTAAAGTGAATGTCGGTGGATTCACATGCTTAATACCCTCTGGTTTAAATGAAGGGTTTCTTTACTCCTCATTTTTATAGATTTATTAGTGCTATATTTGTAGATTCACACCACAGCTACTTACCACACAGAAGAAGACAAGAAGCTGTATGGTGCTCAAACACAGATCAATAGCTTATGCAAGCCTGAATAGACTGAATCCTCACTGTGCAAATCCTTGAACTATCACTTAAATGTACAGACCAATGGTCACATAATGAACAACACCTAAATCCACCGTTAATCGAATAGCTGGATGGAGTTCCACTTTAGGATTAGTAACAACTCCCACTGGCTAGAGTCCAGACATATGTACATCGATGTGGAAAAATAAAAAGGTGTGCAAGAGTAATATTACTCACATCTGTATGGTCTTCTGTGTGATGTCCCTCCACAGGTGTGTGCCTCCGTTTTTCCATGAAATCCAAACAGGCAGGCGAAGGAAAGTTGGAGCACTACTGTAGACAGTGAAAAAGAGAAACTGCAAGAGAGTGTGTCCCATAAAATGAAAATATTTAATGAATCAGGGCATCAGGTACAAAAACGAGCCCACGGGCCCCCACCAACGCGTTTCGCGCAGAACGCTCGAAACCGTTGGTGGGGCGCCGTGGGCTCGTTTTGTGACCTGATGCCCTGATTCATTAAATATTTTACATTTTATGGGACACCTCTCTGCAGTTTCTCTTTTTCACTGTCTACAGTAGTGCTCCAACTTTCCTTCGCCTGCCTACTTACCACACATGCTCATTTTTTCTTTTGGGGTTTAGGGGGATCCAGGTATATTAATATACTTTAGTGGTACCGTTTTGACCCTAAGGGCGGTTCCAACTAGTGTAGCACAATCCTACATTTACATATATTTACACCACGTTTGTTTTTCTTTGTCTATTAACACTTCACCTTATTGATCCTGGGGATTAGAGGGATCCAGGTATATTTGTTAATTTAATATATCCCAGAGGTACCGTTTTGACCCCTAGAGGCGGTCCCGAAAGTGTAGTACAATCCTACACTACACATCACTGTATATATTTATATTTTCACCTATTTGCCCACATAAATCACATACTATTTATTAGGCTCCTGGTATATGCACATTCACCTTGCACGTTTACCTTTTTTTTGTAGTCACAACATGAGGGTTTACCTCTCTTTAATCAGACACAGTACATATTACTGAGATACACTTTATTGTGATTACTTACCTTAGTTCATATCTACATTTAGTGTCCCTCTTCATCTGTGGACTTTGCTTGGATAACACGATATCCCCTATACCAATCATGTGTCCTGACGCACAAACTAGCAAACAGCCTCAACTATTATTAGGATTCACTTCTACGATTTAAGTGTCCCAATACTATCTTTGGACGTTGCTTATATTGACATAAAAGGTCGCTCTACCTGAATATTCTCTATTCACCTATGGTCAGTGGCTTCTGATGACGCCGCATCATTTATACTAGCCATGACACTCAGGTTACAGTCCACCCTTCATTGACGACATAGATATTTGTCTGGGTATCCTTATGTATATGTTTATCTTTTTGAGTAGACATAAAAACTTGCCGACATATATCTCAGTGTTTACTACTTACCTATAGTTCATAAATCTCCAATTTAAAAGTGTCCTTGTCGTACCTGTGGACTCCGCTAGAGTGTGCCGGTTATATGTCCTGACAATAGAGTTACATGCTTAGACATGCCATTTCTAATTTCACTTCTACGATTTAAGTGTCCTTTACCATCTTCGGACCTTGCGCTTTTTATGGGCCATCTTACTCCGACTACCTATGTTTATTTTAGGCTTAATGTTCCCTTCATTACCTATTAAAGATCCTACCACGATACACATATTGTCCCTTGAACATATCACATCAGATTTCATTCCCTCTGAATAGACAGTTCTGCTTAGGTGTATACATATGTAACCCTTCTATGGTACCCCACCCAACATGAGATTGGGGGGTACACTCCTTCTGGTCACTCTGATGTGGTCTGGTGCTGTGACCTGCTGGCAAACGAGGGCTGAGTTGCTCCGCGGTGTTGTGGGGAGAACCAGGACAGGGACAGGGGTGATGTGGGACAGGTTACCTTGCTCTCTCTGGGTGGTGCAGTGCCTCCAGCCAGTAGGGATCCCCTGGGGTCTCCAGAGGAGAGACCCCCACTGACACTCCATTCTCCATACACAGGAACGGGACACACACAGCAGCTTCGTTTTCTGTGGATCTTTATTCAGCATAGTGTGCAGACAGCATACAGCATGATATCACAGGCATTGTAATCTCTGCCTCTCTGCTCATGGCAGCTGGAATTCCCCCCCTCCTTACCCAGGTGGGGCAAGGAGGGGGAGACCTCTTCTAGCTCCTATCTCTCTCAGCCTCCTCTGCTCTCTAGACCCTGATCACTAACTGAATTGGGAATATGTCTCAATTGAATATCCTCAGGGATTGTTTCTAGCTTTGAATCATTACAACTCAAAGCTGGATACCAATTGTGGCTCACACACCCACACATTAGGGGGTATTCCACCCTATATCCCCCTTTGGATTAACACATTCAAAGTTGCTTAGCCCGCCTCTGAATATTGCTACAATACTTCAGAGCTGAAACCACACACAGCCACCTGAAGAATAACCTTTCCAACTGTCCTGTTCTTCCAGGACTGACAGAGGACGGCCCTAATTAGCAATAGCTGCCGAAGGCCAGGCTATATACTCCCTCTGGTAAAACTCCAACCGTCTCGGCTTGGACTGCAGCAGGTATAACCCTTACCTTGCTGAGCAACACCTGTAAATTACATGAGCTGAAATGCAATAACTCCTATGCACTCCAGCTTGACAGAACTGACATACTCACTACTGCATGGACACAGATACATGGCAATACAGTGACTAACTAAACAGAACCATTTCTACTACAGCAGTAATAGAACACATTAATGGTAATGAGCAGGCTTCCTGATCATTCTCCCAGTATCATTAGGTAGATATGGGAACTCATAGTCCATCTTTTCACAATCCCCCCCAATGCACAGACCCTTCTAATTGCATAACAGACATAACATCATATTGTCCATAGGGAGCCACGGGGCTTCCAGGTGAAGAGGGCCTGGGGGTCAAGGGTCGCACCTTGGGACTGGTGTTGGATGGGGAATGCTGGGCAGAAGGGGCAGATGACTCAGGGACTGGGGCCTTCGGTGACAAGGGGCCAGCACCAAAGTCTCTAGGGGCACGTTCAGGGCACTCTCCCCGGGAGGAGCAATGGCACAGTCCTGGGTCAAGTTCAATTTGCCCCTCCCTATGCTCTTACAGCAGTGGGCTTCAGCCAGCATCTGGGCCTGAAGGGTCTCCCGGGACTTCTTCCGCTCCCTGCATGTCAGGAGGAAAGGATCAACCGGAAGGGTAGTACTCACCGGAGCGGCCTGGATCTCTCTGGAGCTCACCCGGCCTGGCGACTCAGCGGCCATGTTAGCTCCCAGTGGTGGAGTAGCAATGGTAGTCGATGCAGTCATCAGGGGTGGTGCCGGCCGGCACTTCTCCTGCTGACGCCGCAGATACAACTCCGCAGCTTTCTGGGCTTGATCCCAGCGGGGGTCTGTAGACAGGATACGCAGCTCACCGCCATGAGTAGCAGGGCAGTTCCCAGCTGCATTGAGTACGTGGGAGGCATCGGCCGATACCTCTGTGGTGTAGCACCCACGCTGGCAGCGTGGATCAGATGGACGGCACCAGCAACAGTTACTGGAACTGACAGCTCCACAGCATACTGGGGTACGGTGGAGGTAATGGTAGAGACCTCAATGATGTCATCAGCCTCTGTGCTGCTGACAGGCTTCTCAGCATACAGGCCCAGTCTCTCATAGTGGAGCAAGCAAGGCAGCCTGGCAGACACAGCCACCAGTGTTTGAAGTGGAAGTGCATCTGGCCCCTCACTTCCTGTTGCTCCGTGGAACACACTTAGCTCCTCCCCCTGGTAGATAGGATAGTCCAATCCAGAACAAGCAAAGGGGGAGGGGTTTGAACAGTTCCCGCACTTTCTTGCAAGCTGAAGAGCAGCACCAGCTTGCAAAATGCAGAAATCCTTGCAGCACAGCACATGGCTTCCCTGGTAAGGCGGGAAACGCCATTTTGAGCACAAAGAGAGTCCATGCAGCCCCCAGAAGAGCTGGAGCCGCCATTTTGAGAGCACAAAATACATGACATCCCTGTAGGAGCAGGAAACGCCAGATTGAACATAGTCCAGCACAGTGGGGTCTCCGTTTGCATTCAGGAGCCACAAATACATTTCTGTCCCTGTAATCTTTGAGTATCACGCACCCTGGGGTAGCATCAGGGAACGCCTCGCACAGGGACGGCAGTAACTCTTACTGCTGGGTGCACAGGGACCTACAGACATTCTCTTGTAGTCCCTGCCCCTTACCTCTCTCTTCATCGTGGGGTGCAGAAGGGTGGCCACACTTCCCTGGGGACGCCTCAGGTTAGTCGCCCCAACTGCAGTGCCATTAAGGGACCGCCAGCTCCCTGGTGAAGCCTCAGGGACCTGCCTCCCTTTTCTTCTTAGATGGGGTGCACAGGGGTCATAGACGTAATCCCCAGAGTTCCCTGTCCCCCTCACTCTCCGCTGTGGGTACAGGAGGGTGGCCACACTTCCCTGGGGACGCCTCAGGTCAGTCGCCCCTGCTGCAGTGCCATTAATAGGCAGCCAGCTCCCTGGTGAAGCCTCAGGAACCGGCCCCTATTTTCTTCTTGGTAATGTAGATGGGTGCACAAAGGTCCCTATGCAATCATAGAGCAGCCTCTGTCCCCTTGAAGTGCATGTAAAGACGTACGCTCCCTGGTGCATAGCCACCAGGAATAGTCCCACAGCAAGGTCTTCTTCATTAGGGTAACCCCCTCCCTGGGGGAGCTTCAAGGAGGGATTCCCTCATGGCAGAGTCTATGGCTGCTGTTCTGTGCTGCATACAAAGTCTTTGAAACTGCTGCATGGTCCTCTGTCGTTGAAAACCTGTCCCGTTGAAAAACCTGTCCTGTCCTGGGGAGCAGTCCTCATCTCTCAGCAGCGCCTCCAATTGTAACCCTTCTATGGTACCCCACCCGACATGAGATTGGGGGGTACACTCCTTCTGGTCACTCTGAGTGGTCTGGGTGCTGTGACCTGCTGGCAAACAGGAGGGCTGAGTGCTCCGCGGTGTTGTGGGGAGAACCAGGACAGGGACAGGAGGTGATGTGGGACAGGTTACCTTGCTCTCTCTGGGTGGTGCAGTGCCTCCAGCCAGTAGGGATCCCCTGGGGTCTCCAGAGGAGAGACCCCCACTGACACTCCATTCTCCATACACAGGAACAGGGACACACACAGCAGCTTCTTTTCTGTGGATCTTTATTCAGCATAGGTGTGCAGACAGCATACAGCATGATATCACAGGCATAGTGTAATCTCTGCCTCTCTGCTCATGGCAGCTGGAATTCCCCCCCTCCTTACCCAGGTGGGGCAAGAGGGGGAGACCTCTTCTTAGCTCCTATCTCTCTCAGCTCTCTCTCTCTCTAGACTCCTGATCACTAACTGAATTTGGGAATATGTCTCAATTTGAATATCCTCAGGGAGTGTTTCTAGCTTTGAATCATTACAACTCAAAGCTGGATACCAATTGGCTCACACACACACACACATTAGGGGGTATTCCAACCCATATCCACCCTTTGGATTAACACATTCAAAGGTTGCTTAGGCCCGCCTCTGAATATTGCTACAATACTTCAGAGCTGAAACTCACAAACAGGCCAACTGAAGGAATTAACCTTTCCACTGCCTGTTCTAACAGGACTGACAGAGGAAAGGCCCAGAATTAGCAATAGCTGCCGAAGGCCAGGCTATACATATATATATATACCTCTTTTTAGGCTATATACACATACTCCCTGTACTTACCATTGATCGTGCCGCCGAGCCTCTATCCACACTCAGAGATGCTGTCAGTCTTTTACCTATCTATTGGCTGAGAGTGTGGCTCCTCCCCTGTAACGGACTACAAATTGAGGTACCGAAAATCACGTTATGTGACTCCACCCCTGAAGAAGCGTGCCGTAGCACGTGAAACGTACGTCGGGTATGGTGACATCTGGTCTGTGATGTGCACCAGGAGAGACGGCGTCCTCATGATTGACTTTTGAAACTAGGGGCTATGAAGATACGGTTGTATAATGCGATACACTGACAGATGTTTATTGCTCCTTCTACCACATTTACCTAGCACTTTGTATACACGCCATTTTACTCATCACCACAGCTAGTTACCTCCATTGTATACCTACTTTCTATGCATGATATAGGAGGGATATTTGCCATTCTGATATGGCTCATTTATGTGCATTTTCTGACTAGCTTTGTGGCTTTCTGGACGTCTTTGGGTGTTTATAAGTGCATCTATGTTAGAAACTTACTACATTAGAGGGTTTATTTATCTGTGACCTTTCTTTTACATAGGTATAGTATATACCTTAGAAATGTCCTCCTGTACTTCATATTGCACTATGCATTGCTGAGTGTGTGTACATACCTACATACTACCTCATTTTCCCCTCATCAATATATAGGATATTTATTCTTTATAGTTAAGTTATATACAGACTATACCTTACTCATTGCCGTCTCCTCCATTGGGGATTTTTTTTTGGACTGTTGTGAGTCCGCTGCAGGGTGGCTTTTGGACCCTTTTCCTTTGGTCCTATCGTTATGATAATAGCACTTATCTCCAGTACCTTTACCTAGGTGCTTTAACTTCTGAGTGCAACTATAGGGCTTTTAGTGACCCCTGGTGGTCATTTGTTCAAGTGTTAGCTATTATGAATTACCTTTGCGGATGGTTTTGTGTATAGTGCTTTGATTGCCCTTAAGATTCTGCCCCCGAACCCAAACGCCTCAAACGTGGCATCTAGAAATGGCCAGTCTATTCTGTCAAAGGCTTTTTTCCGCATCTAAATCATTGGGATCTTGTTGGTGTTAACATACTCTATTATTTCAATGATTCTTCTGGTATTGTCGGCCGCTTGTCTATCTTTTATTAATCCAACTTGATCAGGGATAATCAGCCCAGGCAGAATATCGCTTAATCTTTTGGCCAGCATTTTTGAGTACATTATAATGTATGAATTAATTAATGAAATTGGCCTGTAACTTTGGCAATTTGTGGGTTCTTTCCCTGTATATGAATCACCAAGATGGACACCTGGAGCATCTGGTCTGGGAACGGTGCCCCCGCTAGGACAGCATTAAACATCCTGAGCATATGAGGGGCCAGAACTCCTATAAATTTTTTATAGTATAAATTGGAAAAACCATCTGGGCCCGGAGCTTTTGCCGGTTTAAGATTTTTAACCACTTCCAATAGTTCTTCCGCTGAAAACTCTTTCTCTAAGGACTCTCGCTCAAACCCACCTAACCTTGGCAAATCCGAGTCTGCTAGACACTGCTCTAATTCTTTGCTCGTTTTTGCGTTATGTCCCACCTTCTCCCTGTTATATAGCTTTTTATAGTATGCCTTAAACTCTTCAACAATATGCTTGGGGTTGAATGTTACTCGTCCCTGTTTAGTCCTAATCGAGTGTATATTATAATTTTGCTGTTTATTGCGGATTTTATTTGCTAGCATGGTATCTGGCTTGTTTGCTTTTTCAAAACATTTCCTCTTTGTCCAACTCAGCGTTCTCTCTGCCTGGGAGGTGAGGAGCTGGTTAAGTTCAATTCTTACATCCTTTAACTCCTACAATATTTCCACTCTACCTGTTCTGTTATGGAGAATAGAGAGTTCATGAAGCTTCCCTTGTAACTGTTTTAACTTTGCCTCTCTCTTTTTTTTTCTGCCCGCCGATATATTTATCAGGGTCTCCCTGAGCGTGGCCTTTTGAGCCTCCCACAGCATTGTGTGGGAATCCACACTGCCTTTATTGATTACAAATAAACTGTGCAATCACTTCCTTGATCATTTGTGCAATATCTGGGATGTTATTTATTGATTCATTAAGTTTCCAGTTTGCTCCCGGGCTAGCCAGTCTAATTTGAGAGCACCTTAGCTCTATAGGTGCATGATCTGACCATAAAATATCATGTATCCCTGAATAGGAGATCTGGGGAACCAGTCTATTGGATACAAAAAAGTAATCAATTCTGCTGTAGCTGTCGTGCAGGTGCAAATAGAATAAAAACCCTCTCTCCCCATGGTGTTGCTTTCTCCAAATATCAACCAACTGCCTGTCCTGTAACCCGGTGAGAAGCGCTACCTTCCCCTCGCCTTTGTTCCTTTTTCTGTGATTATGTATCTATAGATGAGTCTATGGACTTGTTGAAATCCCCTGCAAGTATAATATTGCCCTCCGTTATTTTGTTTAGTGTGGAGAAAAAACTGTAGAAAAATTGCGAGTCAATCTCGCACGGGGCATATACATTTGCCAGATTGAAGCAACCTCCTTGTAGTGTACCCGTAAATATTAAATATCTACTTCTTTGTCCCTTCTTATTTTGTTCACTTTAAAGGGTATCTTATTATGTATCAGTATGGCAACCCTCTCTTCTTTTCCTTTGCTGATGACAGGTGAATGTGTCTGAAATTTTTATCTAGAAATTTAGGAGAGCTTGATTCGCTGAAGTGTGTTCCTTGTAGGAACAAGATATCAACTCTCTTTTTCATGTATTCTGTGAAAGCTACTCTCCGCTTTTGTGGGCTATTAAAGCCCTTAACAATATGTGAAATGATGTTCACTGCCATTTATGGCTCCTATATGACCCTATAGCCCAATTGACACATCCATCCGCGCCACCTGGAGCTCCAGAACATTTTCTACTTGACTCCGCTCACCTCAACCTTCTCGCCCCCTCGGTCAGGACATTGGATGGAACAGGAAACACACACGAGGTTGGACAGGGGAAAAAGGACAGAAATACAACATACAAAACTCCAAGTGCCTATGTTGGTCCAACAGGACCTAGGCACCATTGCCGAGGGATATCAGGACTCTCCAGACCCATGGAATATTGGGCCTCGAGGCATGGGCTACAGGTGAGCCCAGAACCCCCTGGGGCTTCAACAGTAAGATGGGTGAGGCCAGTCTTACTGGGCAAGCAACCCACGACAACCATCAGGATGACGACAGTCCCGCCCAGCTCCCGACATAGTTCATATTATAACTGGTATAACACCCCTTTTAACCACCCCTAATTTATTAACTGTAGTGAACTCTGTATTGCTCTTCTCTAAATTCCCTAATGATTTTTTGCTATTCCTCCTTTGTACCCTGCTGAACGCCTCATCTCTTCTTACTTTCTTCTCTGCACCCCCCACTCTGACCCCCTGCCCAGTATTGATTTGCAACTCTTCTTGTTCCATTCAGTAGTGTAGCTAATAGCAGGAACCCATCGTCCTGTGTGCCTATTTGTGGCTCTCTCTCTTCACTGCATCTGATAGCTGATCTTAATGTTCTATGTACCTGGCTTTGCACTCCTCAGTGATCCCTACTGCCTTCACTTTCTTTCCCCTTCCCTTTGAGCTAAACTTTCCTCCTCTTGGTCGGCTACCCTCTATTTCCTGTCCTGTGCATCTCTAACATGTCCCTCCACCTCCTTATTCTGAGCCAGATCCCCCTTACTTCACTCCTGTTCCCTCCCTTCTCCTTTCGCCACTTACCTCTGCCCTTTCATTCAACTTCAGATCCAGGCCCATAGCCCGTGACCCACCCTCCCCCCTCTCTCCCTATCCCATAGAGGAATGCACATACCTCCACAGGGACCACGAGGTAAGTCTCTTTCACCTTTCTGTTCTTCTGTTTGGGGACTCTTCTGACTCCAGTCCTCAGGCTCCCCTCCTTCTCCCCAATGTTTCTCCACTTCCTCCCACCCGCGATCCCCACAGTAAGTCCCTGATCTTTCTGAGACTCTGTGACGCTACTTCCCCCCCACTCCCTCCCCTTTCCCATACGCTCGGTGGTCCACATTTGCCTACACCATCCCTGCCAACACACCCTTCCATCCAACCATTCACACTCACATTCTCATACATTCACACTCACGTGCACAGTCACCTCCACTCACACAGTCCAGTGGGAGCCGGTGTGCTGTTAGCTCGTTCTGCTGCTCTCTCCTTCTTGGATCCTACGTCAGCGTCATCCTTGACCTTTGGACCTGGGTTACCGCTTCTCTTCCTCTGCTTTCCTGCCAATCCAGCATGTGGAAGCCTCCATCTTTGTAAGTCCTTTATTGCTGTTTTCCTCCCAGTTTCTTCTTTTTGGCTTTTTCCTCCTTCTTCTTTTCCGCAGATGCTCTGTAAGAGCCGGACCGGAATTTAAATGTATTCTTTCCAGATGGTCATTGTAAATTGCCACAGTCCTTTGTAGAGCCTTAGATTATGTATACCAAAAATGTGAACATGCCCCTTTAAGTGTTTAATTGGATAATTGTCCACTTGAGTAAATTGTAACTTAATCTCGTTGTTCTCTTGCAGGGCTTCCCACTTTCCTCCAGCTCTCTTCAGGGGAGGATGTCTGCTCCTGCTTGTGAGTAGGTTCTTCAGTTATTCCTAAACCTTTTAGGAACTTTGCAGCACCTGAAATGTCCTTTATGGTATGTGCCCTACCATTTTTTATTGCCAAAAGAGCGAATGGGAAAACCAATCTGTATTTAATTCCTTTATCCCTGAGAGTTTTTGTGACAGGTTGGAGGCCTTTCTTCTCCCTAGTGTGACTGGGGATATGTCCTGAAAGACGAATATTGTATTCCCTTCAAATGAAGTTGTGGGAGAGGCTATTTCCACTTTTGTTCTGAAATAGTGTAGGCAAATTATAACATCCCTTGGGGGATTATTTGGCAGTGGTTTCGAGCGCAGTCCATTGCTAATTCTGCACTTGTTTTGGCGGGCAGAATGGAGGACATCCATCTTCCCACCTAGTCTTTCACATCAATCATGGCCTCAGGGATTCCACGGATCCTTAAATTATTGTGGCGGTCTCGGTTTTCAGAGTCCTCCTGATGCTCTGTCAGTTTTTTTTAAGGGTGGCTAGCTCCTAATCATTGTCCTTCTGAGCTTTGATGGTAATGTCCAATTTCTCCTCCAATAATCCTGTGCTGTCTCAAATGCTATTCAGGTCTTTCTGCAAGTTTTGCATTTCGCTGTTAAAAAATTATTTTAATTCCAGCAAAAGATTTGTAATGTCTTTTTAGGTAACCATGCTCATTTGAGGGTTTTCTTGTGCTGAGTCTGTATCTGATCCCCCTCCTGATGACATCTCCCCTTCTCTCTCCATTCGCGTCATTTCAGCACCACCGAAATATGATTTAATATTCAGCGTTTGCGGTTTCTTTTGTGCTCTGGTGGTCATCGTCCATTGACCGGGTTGTTAAAGTGTTCCGGAGCACTTTTCTTTGGTCTTGAATTTCGGGTTTATATACCTTTATTATTATTATCAGCGTCGGGTAGTAGCGGAGCTACGGGACTATGCGACCATTCCCCACAAAGTCACGCATGCTCCCATTTAAGGTTAACTTATATGCACAGTATCAACCAGACCAAAACCTTAAATTTTCCCTGGATGTATGGTTTGCTGAACAAGATCAACATTCGGATTAGAGGGATTTTCCAGCCATCTTTTAAATGCTGGCTCATGCGCTCTTTCGCTTTTTTTTTTTCATCATTGCAATATTCTTTTAAAGACAGAATGCTATGATGTTCAATTCCTATAGCATTAATCTTAGTTTGAATGTTTATCCAAATATTCTTTTTACAAGTCAATGTTGAATTTTCAGGTTATATACAGTACATATATTGTTTCCTATAATTTAATTGCCATACACTTCATTGTGTATTATGAAATGTCTGCACATTTTCATATTGAGTTTATATATATATATATATATATATATATATATATATATATATATATATATATTCACATATATTTCACTGTAATAACATGCATTTTTCTAAAGACAAATCAATGTGAATGATCAACCTTTTGAATACATCAAAACATGTCTACTGTAGTTATTAAACAGAGAGAATATCTATGTCTTATTGGTCCTCAACATTGCAAGTTATGATTAAAACGGAAAAGAAATGAACATGTATACTGAAATAACATAAATTATCTCTTCAATGAGGATATCTACTTCTGGATTGGAAAACGTATCCTTTCTTTGACTTAACGTTGCTTCTTTGTCTGCTTGTCCAGAACGGTCTAAAATATTTGCCCAGTGCTCTAATTGACTGGATAGAGCTTCATTCTCCATCGGTACATCATTTGCCAATTATATCTCTTGCCTTGGGCTGTTTGACCTGTAATATCTTCCAGTAAAGCGTATGTCGGCCTTGTTATTGCATTGTTTGCAAGATGCAGGATAATTTGCATATGTGTATTTCCTGGTTGTTATAACTTGTTTCTTTTTCTTCTGTGGGTGCGTTGCTAAGTAACTGTACTGAGACACTGGCTACTAATACGAACTTGTGTGGAATCTTGCTTTGGAAAGACTGTTGCAGGATATATGAAATATAATCCATCATATTTTGATCATGATTAACATTTGAGATTACATACATTTTATTCTGATTATTTGGAAAAATCTTTGGCCCAACGGGTGAGTGATACTGTACAGTAATTGAGTTTCATCATATGGACGTTGCTTCATATACAATGGATTACATTGACAAATACATGGGATGGACTTCTGAACAGTGGATTACTGATGTGCAGCACTGGTAAATTTGTGCCACTCACAGATTGATAATGTTGATGAAACAGGGTTCAGCATTTACTGATTATAATTTTGGATGGGCTGATGAAAGACATTGTTTTCTAATACAGTATGTAGATTGGGCTCTCATACATGCAAAAACTGTTTGAGCTTCTTTTGGTAACACACAATGGTGATTTAATTTTAATTTTGTCTTGTATGTTTATTCATTATTTTTCTTTTTTTGCATGGTTGCACTTATTTAGGGGTTAATTGCGATTAGTAAACATGTGTATACGATCTTGTAGACCAATCAATATCAGCTGGTGTCTACACCACACCTGTATCCTATGTGCTGTTACCTATATTAAGTGCACTCTATACCTGGCGGATCACTCTTTGACAAAGCGCTTCGGCGTGAAATGCGTTAGAGGACCCACCAGGACTCTACTGTCATGTCTATTTACCAATAAACACTTTTTTATGGTCACACAATCCAGCTCTGCGTAATTTGGCTGTGCACTGTTTTTTCCATTCTATGGATACTGTAACTCTCTCTGCATTTACATAATATGCCTTTTCCTCTGTTGCTCTACTACTAAAACGCTAAGAGAGGCTCTCATTTTTTCCTGTCTTGGCTATTGTAAACTTCTAGTGTCTGGCCTTCCGGCCTCTCACCTGTCTCCTCTACAATATATCCTAAACACTGCCGCTAGACACACTTTACTCTCTCCTAAATCTGGCTGTGTCTCTACTGCTCAAATTCCCTTTCCTGTCTTCTCTCTTTTAAGATTATTCACTTCTCTGCCCCCGCTTACATCTCAGCCCTAATTTCTTGCTATACTGTATGCCTGCCCGACTCTTGCTTTCTTCTCAAGGATGTCTTCTGTCTGTCCCTTTTGTATCTAATGCCCTTTCCCACCTAAAACCATACTCACTTACTGCCCCCCACCTCTGGAATGCCCTTCCCTTCAATATCAAACTAGCACCACTCTCTCCACCTTTAAGGCCAATATTAAAACACACCTCTTTAATGAAGCATTTTGGTCTATTGGCTAATACTATACATTTTACAGTATATGCATTTAACATAACATTTTGCAGATGTACTTACCATAAAACCCTTCTACTATCTCTGAAAGTTCTCACTACATACCACTTCTAATAGATTGTAAGTAAAAATACTCCTTTTCCTAATGTTACTTTTATTTTGAAGCGGTCATTCCTATTACTGTATGTCACGTGTATCACTGCTGTAAATCACTATGTACATGTGTGGCACAATATAAATAAAGATATAACTGTACATACATACAATTAGACAAATGACAATACAAAAAACAATAAGCAGCTTTAAGCACAGAATATATATATACATATATATATATATATATATATTTGTCCTCTCACAGTACTAAAAGCAGCACTATCTAGGCCATTCATTTTTATACTTATTCTTGCATTACAGATTCACACAAATGTCACCAGAATATGAAATGGAGGACATCTGTGGAAACTTTAACTGCATGAATAAATCATGTAATCACAATAGGGATGATTAATTAAAAATTAAAATCGACTCCTAATGCTTGGTTTTGTTTTTAAAGCAAGAGCTACAATTATAATTATGTTCTGGATGCATTCTTGGAAAATAATTGGTAAATCCAGTGCAATTTGCCTTTTTGTTATAAAGTACAATTCCATGGTAAATTATAAAACGGGACATATGCCGACAGTCATCTAGCCTTGTTTAAACAAAGTTAATAAAATATCGCAACAGTGGGAAACAAAATACAGGCATACCCCGCATTAACATACGCAATGGGACCGGAGCATGTATGTAAAGCGAAAATGTACTTAAAGTGAAGCACTACCTTTTCCCACTTATCGATGCATGTACTGTACTGCAATCGTTATATACGTGCATAACTGATGTAAATAACGCATTTGTAAGAGTCTCTATAGTCTCCCTGCTTGCGCACAGCTTTGGTACAGGTAGGGAGACGGTATTGCTGTTCAGGACGTGATGACAGGCGCATGCGTGAGCTGCCGTTTGCCTATTGGGCGATATGTACTTACTCGCGAGTGTACTTAAAGTGAGTGTACTTAAAGCGGGGTATGCCTGTATCAGGTGCTTTTATAGACTTTTTATGACCTGAGTCATCAAGATTCCAATAAAATATTCACAGGTGCGATACTTTAAGACAAGTAGTGATGTGATTATTAATGGAACGAAAATAAGAAGTTAATGACTGCATCACAAGCAAATAGAGGATAAAGTCATGCTACTTACCATAGGGTTATGATTATATATATATATATAAATAGATCTATATCTATATATACTCTCTCACCTCTCTCTCTCTCTCATCTCTCTCTCTCATCTCTACTCAACCCCCCCGTCCCCCCCGCCCGCCCTCCCCGCCCCCCCCCTTTCACCCGTCCCCGTGCCATGCTCCATAGAAATTAATATAGAAACCCTCTCTTCCATAAGAGAGGCACAAAAGCAGCAACACTCAGATATAGCAAAAAGACATGTATTAGCAGTGACAAAATAGCTCTCTCTCTCTCTCTCTCTCTCTCTCTCTCTCTCCTCTCTCTCGCTCCCTGTCTCTTCTCCTTCTCTCATAATTTTTCTCAGTCACTAAAATGGGAGTTACACTTAAAACAGTTAAACCAACACATATCATAACAAATTTCCAGGCCGGATCCATAATACTTCCCAAAGGGTCCTTATCCTTCCTTAGGGGGTTCCTCGTAAACGTCTTTTAATGGGTTTTTAACTTGGTACAGCAATTTACAATGAGATGTGTGGGCCCAGGATTTGACTTCTGCGACCTTTACGGCAGTGTTTGTGGTAAGCAAGATTTGATAGGGGCCCCTCCGCTTTGGCTACAGCGCTGTTTTTCTTTTAGAAATTCTTTACAAGGATCCAATCTCCATCTTCCAGACGTGATTTTGGTTAGCTGTACAGCTTTTACCTGTGAATGAAGAGACTATAAAAGTTTTATTAGTTGCATACAATATTTAGATATCGTCTCATCTGCTATCACATGAACCTTAAGCAATAATTGAGCTGAAGACGTCGTAATCATTGGCCGCCCCATCAATATGTCATGAGGGGACAGGCCATGTTTACGCACTGTTGTGCTTCTGATGGACATAAGTGCCAAAGGTAGCACCTCAGGCCACTTGAATCAAGTTTCCTCACAAATCTTCCCTATCTTACCCTTAATGGTCCTATTAGCCCTTTCAACTGCACCAGCGCTCTGTGGATGATGTGCACAATGGAGGTGATAGGTAATACCTAACCCTTTAGCAACCTGTTGGACTACTGCTGCTGTAAAATGTGTACCGCTATCTGAACAAATATGATATGGTAGACCATATCTAGGAATACATTCCTGTAGTAGCTTTTTAGTGACAGTCTTTGCATCAGCATGTTGCACGGGATAGACTTCCACCCAAATGGAGAATGTACAAATGATTACCTACACATATTGATATGTAAACTCCTAGTCATTTCATTAAAATATATCTGTAGATTTATAAATGGCCCCCAAGGGCAGGGTGGGTGATTATCCCATGTGATTTTGACTGGTCTGCTGATATTAAAAAGCCTGGCATGTAGAGCATTGTGTACAGTGTCTTTCTGCTGCTACTGTCACCCCTGGTGCCCACCAGTCCCTTTTGATAATGCCCACTATTCCCTCCTTGTTCACATGGGAAACACTGTGTGCCATGCGAACAATATAGGGCATCAAGGAAAAGGGCAGAGCCTTCCATTGCAGCATGTCTAATTTTAACTGTGTTACCCACCTTGTGTACCTGACAAATTGGGCATATTTTATAATATTACTGTAACAGTTTAGAATTTCAACAATAACTCCCTCTTTTGCCAGAGCGAGATATATCAAAAATCGCTGAAGTAAGGTGGGGGTAATAGGATCTTTGGTGCCACCAGGCGGCCACCCGTAGAGCGCCAGAGTCCATCAGGATGTAATAGGCACCCTGCCAGTCTCGTATGATTCTAATTTACACCATGGGGTAGAATTTTAAATTTGGGCTAGATAACTAAAATCAGTGATCAGAGACTGGATGGTAAATATAAACAATTTAGTATCCGTAGGTAGCTGCGGATATAAAGTTATATAGTAACAAAAAACATAAATAGAATCAGTGTACACAGTAGCTGTTTCACCTGTAGTCACACAAAGGGCCTCATGCAGTAAGCGACGAATATGTGAAATCAGCAAGCTTACCGATTAGGCATGTTATTGCTGATTTTCCCTCTCCGTATGCAGTAAGTGCCGAATCCCTTCAAAATCAAGACGAAAACAAATCCGCCCACTCTCACGATGATTTGCCGATCACACACAGGTGTATCGGCGTGCGTGGCGGGGTGCTGTTACGTTCGCCAATCAAAAATCTTGCTGAATCAGGCGAAGCCAGCATGTATTGGATAGCGCGCCATATTTAAAGGCAACATGTATTGTTAATCATTCTCTGTGTTGTTGGGAGTGAGAGAGAGAGAGACGCACAGAGCTGGGCGATTTAATATTTGCATATTGACTGAGAGACTTGTTGTGTATTGTGAAAGCTTTGTCCTTTGTTGTTTTGTTTACATCTTTGTCTTGTTTTCTATGTGGAAGTGTTTCGTGTGATTGGCTGTACATTTGTTTTCTGTTTTTTGTGAGTGCTGTAAGTATGCCCGCAAAGCGTGGGAAGAGTGATGCTGGTGTGAGTGGTAGTGCTACTCGTGTGAGTACGCGTCAGAGTGAACGTACTGTTCAGGGGAGTGATGTTGCTAGGAGTGCGAGTGCTGTTGCTGGGAGTGGGAGTGCTGTTGCTGGGAGTGGGAGTGCTGTTGCTGGGAGTGTGAGTGCTGGTGCTGGGAGTGGGAGTGCTGTTGCTGGGAGTGGGAGTGCAGTTGCTGCGAGTGCTGTTGCTGGAGTGCTGTTGCTGGGAGTGGGAGTGCTGTTGCTGGGAGTGGGAGTGCTGGTGCTAGGAGTGTGAGTGCTGTTGGTGGGAGTGGGAGTGCTGCTGGTGGCTCAGTTGCTGATGGGGTGTCTGGTGGTGGCGTGCTTGCTGGTGGCCAGCTTTTGGAGTCTCTTCCATTGGAACAAGGAGAGTCCAGTCAGCAGCAGCCAAGCTCTGAGCCTAAACCTGCTTGGAAGAAACGTGTGGAGAAGCCACGTAATCCTCGCTTCAATGACCAGGAAAATAGGGCACTTGTCACTGGGATTCTGGAGCACTATGACAGTCTCTATGGACATTTAGTAGGTAAGTGTACCTTTCCATTTATTCTTCAAATACATGTGATCCTAGGTCATGTGAGTTTTGTTAATATGCAAATATGGGTACAGAATATCTGTCTATGTTAATTATTGTGGAAACACAGCTTTTTATCATGCGTTACAAGGACAACTAAACACAGGCGTTCAATTTGCAATAACTGCATACAATATTAATGCAAGCTTGCTTACATGTCTAGGTTTAGTAGTGAATGCTCATGTGCTTCACATATTACACCTAAAACAGCATGTTTGCTATCTCTTGGAACAGCTAGCAGTGTAGGAAACTGGTGCTTCTATTATTATGAATTAACGTCATATATTTTGTTTGTATTTCAAGCGCGGACAAGTTCATCAAGCAAAAATGAAATGTGGGACACAATAATAATTGGTGTCAATGCGTGTGGGAATCGTGTCAGGGACAAGCTGAATTGTCGCAAAAGATTTGACGATATTAGGTCAAAATTGAAAAAGAAAATACAAGACCAACGCGTGCATGCTTCTGGCACTGGAGGTGGCCCGCCACCACAACGTCTGATATTAACTCCATTGGAGGAGCTGCTTCGGGGAAAATTACTTCCCATCGTCGTGGAGGGTTTGGCCGTTGACAGGGACATCGGAATTTATCCCTCACAATTTCCACCAGGTGAGAAATCTTACTGTACTAGGCGTGTCGTTGCTTACAGTTATTTTACACATTTCCGCTGCTTTTTATACTGTCTTCCCAATATAAGCATACCTACATCTACATCTATATATGTATATGTCTGTTTCTCTCTCTCTATATATATATATATATATATATATATATATATATCAAAATAGACATATATGTTGTAGTCCTACTAAAAGCAGTAACTAATATACCAAGTGGCATTGCGTGGTCATTTGCATGTGAATTCCCACAATGCTTTGCTGCAGTGGAACCAATTGATGGTGGGCGAAGATGGGGAACAACAGGGTAGCACACATGTGTAAGACATGCTAATGTGAAATTATTACTAGGTACTGGTGCAGAACATAAATATATATAATATTAATGAGTATATTATTTATTTAACTCCTACAAACACGACATTACTGGCTATTCTAATCATGCATCGAATATATTGCATGCAACGGCCAACAAACATCACTTGCACTAACAAATGTATTGTTGTTTATTAAAAGGTCCTTTTTTGCTTTATGTCATATACAGACAGCATAATGAGGTACACGTAGCATATGTTATGTCATTGTGTTCATAACTTGCACACTTCAGACGACTATTTTGCTCCTCTAACATTGTGTTAAAGCAGCTGCAATGAATATGTCATCACAGCGTACACGTCAACAGAGTGGGTGGGGTTCAGCACACAGCCAAATTACAGGGTCATCTTACGGTCAACTTTGTTGACACCATTTTCACCTGCTTGAAGTAATTGAAAGGTCTGGCTGATTAGGGTTGTTGGGGGAGGGAATACCGTTCTTACAACCTGACTAGCAAAACTGAAGGTAATCACAGTCATTTGAAAGGTTAACTCTAGGTACTAATTCCCCCAACAAGTCATTAGTTATGAAACCGTACGTCACACATTCGTTCATTCACATCCATAGTTGAACTGATATCAACACCACATTATCACACACTGCATGTGTCTGATGAAGAAACCTACGGGTTTCGAAACGCGTTGGAAGAGCCTAGAGCAGTATTACTACTAACTTTACTGCCATACCACGACGAGCATACCCAGTGTTAACCGGCGCCAGTATCGGCGAGAAACCCCGCGGTGACGTCACCAATCCGGAAGTGTTCCAACGGAGGGGAGTGAGAGAGGTTTTCTGCTGGTGTGGAGCTCGGTCTAAAGCAGCGATCGAGGACAGAGCTGCAAACGTGTTTATCTACTCTTGGGAGAAAGGACTTTCAAAGACTTCCCACTTACCTGCACAGGAACCGGTGTGAGAGGAACCAGCCTCCATCCGTATGAGAGGACATCTGATCCGGCTTCCACGTGGTGTTGGGTAACATTATCCCAAAATTGCCTGAATATTATTATTTTGATGTACGCTTAATACTCACCTTTATTATTCTTTATGTCAATATAATTTTTAATGCACTATGAGCGTCGTGCGCTGTGTTTTTTGTGTTTTTATACTGGAGATATACCTATAATGCAATGGAACAATATATAAATTGCAAACATTGACATGCCATCTTCAGTACCGTAAGCAACACAGCAAAGTGTGTATTTGGTGTTAAATGTGCAACACCATGTATATTTAATGACATTCAAAATGTAAACCAGCCTGGTGTACACATCATATGGATGTACATATTACACTGCAACAATAACATTGTATGTAACCATACTGCAAGAATGAATGACTATGGCCATACTATGTGTATTGTGTTTGCATAAGGAACAACACAAAGGTTAAATATTACTGCTTTGTTACACCAGTTGTATTCACATACACACAACTAATTTACAATGGAAGAGGGATTATATAACCTGTGCAACAATAACAAACCGGTGCCACATCCCTTTGTGCACACAGCAGAGAAAAGAAAGGTGTGCAACCCATATTCATCTGTGTACTAACAGAAGGTTATATAAAGAAACATTATTGTTAATATAACATAATTAATCTATAAAAGTAGTACTAGGAACATATATGTTTTAACTTACAAGAAAAAAAGGAATTTATGAGATTCTGGCGTGTCTGGCCACCACTGGCTGTTTGTTGATTTTCAGCAGCTACATGGGTGGGATGCTCGTCTACCAAAGGCTCAGCTATGTCTGATTGTACATTGTGTCTGAGTGCCACATTGTGCAAAATGCAACAGGCAATAATAATATCAGACACTTTTTGAGGCTTGTATAGAAGAGCCCCACCAGTTCTGTCGAGACACCTAAATCTGGTCTTGAGTAGGCCAAATGTCCTCGCTATAACAGATCTTGTAGAGATATGGGCTGCATTGTACCTCTCCTCTGCTTCAGTTTGAGGGTTTAGCACCGGAGTCAAGAGCCATGGCCTAATTCCGTATCCTGAGTCACCTATAATGAATGGAGCACACATAAGCTTACATTAGTGATAAGATTCTACAATGAAAACATTCCTAAAGAAAAATGTGTTTTGTGTTACAACATCCAAATCTGTACTCACCCAGCAGCCAACCATGTTCAAAATGTCCCTCTTCGAACGCATGGAAGACTGAAGAGTTCCTCAGGATAGAGGAATCGTGACTGGAACCAGGGAATTTGGGTACCACATGCATTATCCTCATCGTGGCATCACATACCACCTGTACATTCAGTGAATGGTAGTGCTTACGATTACGGTAAACATGCTCACTCTGACTAGGTGCAATCAAAGCAACATGTGTGCAATCGATTGCACCCAGCACACATGGTATCCCTGCTATATTATAAAAGGCATTCCTGACTTCCAGCCACTCTGTCGCCTCTGTAGGAAAATGAATATAATTCCTAGCGCGTCTATTGAGTGCATAGAGAAACTGGGTCAAGGCCCGCGAGAATGTAGATTGCGAGACCCCGCCCACTATGCCCACAGTTGTCTGGAATGACACGGAAGCAAGATAATGTAATGAGCACAGCATTTTAACAAGCCCAGGGACTGCACGACCTCTGGCTGTCAAAAAATCTAAATCTCCCCTTATCTCTTCATAAAGAGATAAGATTGCTGCTGAACTCAAACGATAGCGACTGACTATCTCCTCCTCACTCATCCCATCTAACAGGATTCTCTCCCTGTACACACGCGGACGAGGCACAACTTGTCTCCTCTGTCTTCTCCTCTGATCTCCTGTCCCTCTACCTGTCCCTCGGCCTGTCCCTCTCCCTGTCCCTGTCGTATCCGCGTGCCTGTCCCTGTCACTGTCCCTGGCTCTGTCCCTCCCTTGCCCTATGTCATTCTCTTCATCAGCAAGCATGTCATAAAAAAGAATGTTCCTCCGTCTCCTAAACAATCGCAACATTTTGAGATGAGTAACTGTGAATGAGCAGGTAATGGGCGTCCTTTAAATAGGTATGTGATGATGTCAGGTGACATAGTAAAAAGCAAGGTGTTACATTAACATATTAAAGTACTTTGCTCACAAGCTGTGTCCATTTGAACAAAGAATTATTTGTTCTGTGTATTGAGCAGGCAATCATGATATTTGCCAATGATGTAACGTGAAGCTTTGTACAAACATTGTTTGAAAAATCTTAGTGTAATGTGCAATGCATGTAACACTTCTGAACGCAACAGTCAGTCATGTAAATAGACAAAAAGCCTGAGATTGGCGTTTAAAATGTTTGCTGCAACATGTGTAATTAGCCATGTTATTGTCACATGTTCACAACAATGAATTCTCGTGTGCATATGCATACATTTATGTAATGAGGATAGTTGCTATCGAATCAGTTTGAAAGGTGTGACAATGATTAATTACTGTACATGTGTGTATAAGTTAGGTTGAAGTGCTTGTAATGCAACGGTTACAATGTGAACATGCAATGTGATTGAGTGTCCAATAAGTGACGTCATGAAAAAAGGGAGGACCCAAAGTACAGGTAAACATGAGAAGAAAGATGTACATGAACGTTTAAAGATGCGTTACACATTACAAGCATTGTGTAATGTAAAGCAACATGAATATACGGTGTATGTGTTAGATGTGTGACATGTGTAACATCATATAAATAATTGCCGCTCAGTTCAGTAAAATGTGTGATATGATGTGAGGTTCTCCTTTAAGAGTTGAGTATAGGATATTCCCTTGACACATCATCACATGATGAGTAATGTGACACGCAAATGCTGAAAACATCTAAAAGTACAATGTTAATGAAATAATACACGTCAGGTGTGACACAATGCAGTGAATGCCCCCCACACTGTAATGCTAATCACATTTGTATTGTGAGCAATGGAACGTATACTGTACTATAATGTTATACGTCCCCGCTCCATTGACTCCATTGATGTGCAGATGATTTTTTTTTTCTAAGTGCCGTTCCGGCAGCCTTAGCGATCGTTCTCCCCTCCAACTTGACAACTTTAGTTGGCGGGAGAAATTGGCCATAACATCTAAATTTCTTAGTGCCGATCAGCCCCGATAAGCTGATTTTGGTACTTGAATACAGCCGATTAAAAAAAGTGGCGATAAGTGCCGAAAACAGGCTTATCGACAGCAGACTGGCCATAACAAAATTATCGGCTACGAAACCTGCCGAAATCAAGCACATATCGGCGCTTACTGAATCTCAAACCCAATTTTGCTTATAAAATGGCGAAAAAACACTTATCAACGCTTACTGCATAGAGCCCAAAGTCTGGTAAGGCCATAAAAAACACAAATTTAGCAACTTGAAATGGATAAACCTTGGGTAGAAGATTTGCATTTAAACCCTAATGTTGGGAGTTAGCATAATCTGACACCGAATTACCAGTCATATCTCTGACTTGATTGCTCAGAGATACATTCTTTAAGATGAGAGTTATAGACACGGTATTCAAGGTGAGACACCTTTGGAGAGAAAAATGGTTAGCAGTTATAAAATGTCACATATTTAGTTAACTTTACAGTAGAAAATAGTGTGCGTTAAATTTCAGAAATAAAACCGCAACAAGAACATTTTTAGTTCTCCATTCTGTACATTTCCCATTGAATTGTTTAATTCCACTCTACTATTTATATGGAGGATGCAGGAATCCTATACAAAGAAAAAATAACACAGAAAGTGGGGCATTGAAGGCACAATAATGGTGTATGTGCTATTTGCGTCAGGATGAGAAACATAGAGAGCTGTTACAGACAGACATTGTGCTGCAGCATGTTTTGCAGCTTGCCCTGCTGTAGAATTGCCCATAGGGTCTTTATTATTTGTGTGAGCTGCTTTTAACCTCCACTCTTCAATTACTGTTGTTCAAAAATCAGACAGGACCAGTTCATTTAAGAAAACAAACCGTTAGTTTCCTATTATAAGTTTGAACACAGAAACCTTGATAACTAAAAAAAACTAAACCATCTCTGCAACCTTTCCTATTAAACAAAAATCATATTTTATTTGTATCAATACATAGTTACATAGTTACATAGTAGATGAGGTTGAAAAAAGACGTACGTCCATCAAGTTCAACCTATGCTAAATTTAGACAACAGATACTTTATTCTATATCTATACTTACTTATTGATCCAGAGGAAGGAAAACAAAAAACCCCATTAAGGGGAAAAATTAATTCCTTCCTGACTCCAAGAATTGGCAATCGGATTAATCCCTGGATCAACATCCTTCCCATATATACTTATTTGGTATATCCATGTATACCTTTCCCATCTAAAAAGATGTCCAACCTTTTTTTGAACAAATCTATTGTATCTGCCATCACAGTCTCCATGGGTAATGAATTCCACATTTTAACTGCCCTTACTGTAAAGAACCCTTTCCTTTGTTGCTGGTGAAATTTCCTTTCCTCCAACCTTAAGGGATGGCCCCGAGTCCTTTGCACTGCCCGTGGGATGAATAGTTCTTTTGAAAGCTCCTTGTATTGTCCCTGAATATATTTGTATATAGTTATCATATCCCCTCTTAGACGCCTCTTTTCTAATGTAAATAAATCCAATATAGCTAGCCTCTCCTCATAAGTTAGAATGTCCATCCCCTTTATTAATTTGGTGGCTCTTCTCTGCACTCTCTCTAGTTCCATAATGTCTTTTCTTAGGATTGGTGCCCAAAATTGTACTCCATATTCAAGGTGTGCTCTTACTAATGCTTTGTAAAGGGGCATAATTATGTCTACTTCCCTTCCATCCATTGCCCGTTTGATGCAAGATAAGATCTTGTTTGCCTTTGCAGCTACTGCATGACATTGGGCACTATTGCTAAGCCTGCTGTCTACAAGCACTCCTAAATCCTTCTCCATCAAGGATTCCCCCAATATATCTCCATTTAATTTGTAAGTCGCCTTTTTATTCTTGCATCCCAAATGCATAACCTTACATTTATCTGTATTAAACCTCATTTGCCATTTACCTGCCCACGTTTCCAGTCTCTCCAAGTCCTTCTGAAGAGAAATTTCACCCTGCTCTGATGAGACGGAGGCATTCACCCCAGAAACCTGATCCTGTCATCCCCCATACCATCGCGGGAGACTCAGGCCCCCCTGTTGCCAGCAGGTATGCACCACACTCAGACACGTAGCCAGACCCTAGTACAGAGGAGGGGGCCCGATCTGCGATTGGCCCAGGGAAGGGGGGCTACATTGGGAATCGATGTTATTTTTCTTCATATTAATGGGTATCCTCAAAGCTAATGATATGCCAAAATGACGTCCATTAGCAAAACTACAATTGTTTCTTCACTTTTTCTGCTTGATGAATAGGGTGACCAGATTTAAAAAATGAAAAACCGGGACACCTTAAAAAATAATTTATTAGGGGGAACTTCCGGTGACGTCACCCGGTATGGACGGCTGCTAGAGGAGCTCCTGAAACCCGCGGGTTATACAGCGAAAAACCCCCCACTTAAACTTAAAATTTATGGACGAAAATAGTCCCCTCAGATAGACAAACGGAAGGGGAATGTCAAAAACAAAAAAAACGAATAACCAGGCTGTTACCAAATTTTTCTCACCGTCTCAACGAGGGAAAGCAAGCACTATGAATCCCCAAGATGGCGGCGGACCGCATGGCGCTACATCCCAATCAGGGAAAAAGACCCAGCAAAGAGAAAGCCCCTCTACAAACCCAGAACAGGCAATAACCAGGGCATTACCTGCCCACGTTTCCAGTCTCTCCAAGTCCTTCTGAAGAGAAATTGCATCCAGCTTTGATTCTATTACCTTACACAATTTAATATCATCAGCAAAGATGGAGATTTTGCTCTCGATCCCAACCTCAAGGTCATTAATAAACAAGTTAAAAAGCAGGGGTCCCAGTACCGATCCTTGAGGTACTCCACTCACGACTTTAGCCCAACCTGAAAAAGTTCCATTTATGACAACCCTCTGTTGTCTGTCCTTTAACCAGTTTAGAATCCAGGTGCATATATTATTACTGAGTCAAATTTTCTTTATTTTGTAGACCAACCTCTTGTGTGAAACTGTATCAAAAGCCTTTGCAAAATCTAAGTAGACCACATCAACTGCATTATCCTGGTCTAAATTCGTACTTACCTCCTCAAAGAAACAAATAAGGTTAGTTTGGCAAGATCTATCCTTCATAAATCCATGCTGACTATTACTAATAATTGTATTTTCCATTAGGTATTCCTGAATATTATCCCGTATTAAACCTTCAAGTAGTTTCCCTACTATTGAAGTCAGGCTTACAGGTCTGTAATTCCCCAGGTGTGATCTAGCTCCCTTTTTAAATATAGGCACCACAATAGATCATTTACATATTGTAACACAGTATCTCCCACACCCAGGAATAACAAAACCTGTGCTACAGTAAAAACATGCTAATGAGCTATGGAATTAATATGTAAATACAAATCTATACTTGAGTCAGGATGTAAAGAAATATTTTTACAACTGCCAAATTTCACATTTTCTTTTAAAGCTTTACACTAACAGACAATGCTGCCTAGGTTTCTTTTAACCCTTATTAATCTTCAATTCTAAATCATTAACTATCAGAGAGTAACACACAAACACTTCACTCCACAACATGTAATAATTAGGCCTTCAAACTAGTTACTATGACCTTTCTAAAACAAACAAAAAAATAATATAATATTCATATATATATATATTATATATATATATATATATATTTATATATATAATATATTATATATATTATTAAGACACCTATAAAGTTACCCAAAAACTGTCATAAATGTGTGATATATAATCAATAGACCGTGGTGTTCAATGGATATGGTATTATAGAACAACAAAAAAAGCATTCATATAGTAAGCACACGGTATACAGTACCAAATAGGATCAAAAGTAATGAATTTTATTAATGATGAATAAAACAGGGGATGAAATATTAAAAAGGGATGGGGTCACCACAACAACCATGGGAACTGAAAATGGTAACATAAAACAATTCAATGTGTTGTAAAGGGTGGCACTGCGGTAAAAGGACTAAAAACTTGGAATAGGGTGCAATAATACTGCTATTGATGAATAAGCAATACAACCGAAGGTAGGTATCCCAACCAGGATGTTGTACAGGAGGGAAATATCAGCCAAGCTGGCACACAGGGCAACCACAGGGAACCTAGTCATATCTCTGGACTTGGTTGCCAGAGAAACATTCTTTAGATGAGAGTTATAGACACGGTATTCAAGGTGAGACACCGTTTGGAGAGAAAATGGTTAGCAGTTATAAAATGTCCCATATTTAGTTAACTTACAGTAGAAAATAGTGTGCGTTAAATTTCAGAATAAAACCGCAACAGAACATTTTTAGTTCTCATTCTGTACATTTTCCCATTGAATTGTAATTCCACTCACTATTTATTATGGAGGATGCAGGAATCCTATAAAGAAGAAAAAATAACACAGAAAGTGGGGCATTGAAGCACAATAATGGTATGTGCTATTTGCGTCAGGATGAGAAACATAGAGAGCTGTTACAGACAGACATTGTGCTGCAGCAGTTTTTGCAGCTTGCCTGCTGTAGAATTGCCCATAGGGTCTTTATTATTTGTGTGAGCTGTTGTAACCTCCACTCTTCAATTACTGTTGTTCAAAATCAGAAGGACCAGTTCATTTAAGAAAACAAAAACCGTTAGTTTCCTATTATAAGTTTGAACACAGAAACCTTTGATAACTAAAAAAAACTAAACCATCTCTGCAAACCTTTCCTATTAAACAAAAATCAATATTTTATTTGTATAAATACATAGGACATAGTTACATCGTAGATTGAGGTTGAAAAAAGACGTACGTCCATCAAGTTCAACCTATGCTAAATTTAGACAACAGATATTTATTCTATATCTATACTTACTTATTGATCCAGAGGAAGGAAAAACAAAAAACCCCAAAGGGAAAAATATAATTCCTTCCTGACTCCAAGAATGGCAATGGATTAATCCCGGATTCAACATCCTCCCATGTATACTTATTTGGTATATCCCTGTTAACCTTCCCACTTAAAAGATGTCCAACCTTTTTTTTGAAACAAATCTATTGTATCTGCCAATCACAGTCTCCATGGGTAATGAAATCCACATTTTTAACTGCCCTTACTGTAAAGAACCCTTTCCTTTGTTGCTGGTGTAAATTCCTTTCCTCAACCTTAAGGATGGCCCGATCCTTTGTACTGCCCGTGGGATGAATAGTTCTTTGAAAGCTCTGTATGTCTTCGAATATATTGTATATAGTTATCATATCCCCTCTTAGACGCCTCTTTTTAATGTAAATAAATCTACTTTAGCTAGCCTCTCCTCATAAGTTCGAAGTTCCATCCCCTTATTAATTTGGTGGCTCTTCTCTGCACTCTCTCTAGTTCCATAATGTCTTTTCTTAGGATTGGTGCCCCAAAATTGTACTCCATATTCAAGGTGTGGTCTAACTAATGCTGTTAAAGGGGCATAATATGTTTACTTCCCTCCCATCCATTGCCCGTTTGATGCAAGATAAGATCTTGTTTGC
The DNA here is from genome assembly GCA_036426205.1 of Ascaphus truei. NCBI lineage: Eukaryota > Metazoa > Chordata > Amphibia > Anura > Ascaphidae > Ascaphus > Ascaphus truei. The sequence goes on along the minus strand of WSYH01001980.1, from coordinate 13,953 downwards.
CTTGCAGATACTGCATGACATTGGGCACTATTGCTAAGCCTGCTGTCTACAAGCACTCCTAAATCATTTCTCCATCAAGGATTCCCCCAATATATCTCCATTTAATTTGTAAGTCGCCTTTTTATTCTTGCATCCCAAATGCATAACCTTACATTTATCTGTATTAAACCTCATTTGGCCATTTACGCCCACGTTTCCAGTCTCTCCAAGTCCTTCTGAAGAGAATTGCATCCAGCTTTGATTCTATTACCTTACACAATTAATATCATCAGCAAGATGGAGATTTTGCTCTCGATCCCAACCTCAGGTCATAATAACAAGTTAAAAAGACAGGGGTCCCGTCCCGTACCGATCCTTGAGGTACTACTCACGACTTTAGCCCAACCTGAAAGTTCCATTTATGACAACCCTCTGTTGTCTGTCCTTTAACCAGTTTAGATCCAGGTGCATATATTATTACTGAGTCAAATTTTCTTTATTTTGTAGACCAACCTTTGTGTGAAACTGTATCAAAAGCCTTTGCAAAATCTAAGTAGACCAATCATCACTGCATTATCCTGGTCTTAAATTCGTACTTACTCCTCAAAGAAACAAATAAGGTTAGTTTGGCAAGATCTATCCTTCATAAATCCATGCTGACTATTACTAATAATTGTATTTTCCATTAGAGTATTCCTGAATATTATCCCGTATTAAAACCTTCAAGTAGTTTCCCTAACTATGAAGTCAGGCTTACAGGTCTGTAATTCCCCAGGTTGTGATCTAGCCTCCCTTTTTAAATATAGGCACCACAATAGATCATTTACATATTGTAACAAAGTATCTCCCACACCCAGGAATAACAAAACCTGTCTACAGTAAAAACATGCTAATGAGCTATGGAATTAATTGTTAAATACAAATCTTACTGAGTCAGGATTTAAAGAAATATTTTTACACAACTGCCAAATTTTACATTTTCTTTTAAAGCTTTACACTAACAGACAATGCTGCCTAGGTTTCTTTTAACCCTTATTAATCTTCAATTCTAAATCATAACTATCAGAGAGTAACACAACAAACACTTACTCCACAACATGAATAATTAGCCTTCAAACTAGTTACTATGACCTTCAAAACAAACAAAAAAATAAATATATTCATATATATAGATTTTTTAGAGAGCGAGAGTATATCTATAATATATATATATATATATATATGTATATATATATATATTAAGACACATATAAAAGTTACCCAAAAACTGTCATAAATGTGTGATATATAATCAATAGACAGTGGTGTTCAATGGATAATGGTATTATAGAACAACAAAAAAGCATTCATATAGTAAGCACACGGGTATACAGTACCAAAATAGGATCAAAGTAATGAATTTTATTAATGATGGATAAAAACAGGGGATGAAATATTAAAAAGGGATGGGGTCACCACAACAACCATGGGAACTGAAAATGGTACATAAACAATTCAATGGTTGTAAGGGTGCACTGGCGTAAAGGACTAAAAACGTGGAATAGGGTGCAATAATACTGCTATTGATGAAATAAGCAGATAGCAACCGAAGTAGGTATCCCAACCAGCGTTATTGGTACAGAGGGAAATATCAGCCAACATGGCACAGGCAACCACATTAAACACAGAGTATTTCAGTGCTGCAGAGGCTGAATACTAGGGAATCATGAAGAGGATATCAGTAACCTCATCCAGTGGTTACTATGATGAAATTCAAAGGATAAGTGCCAATAAAAAAAGTCCAGAGGCATAAGCAGCCTGTAATCACATAGGGTGGAATTGATAAATCACCAGAAGCTGATAGAGCAAAGCCAGTAACACAGATATGTCCCTTAGGTGAAAAGTCGGGGGTCCCATTCCAAAACACTCCCAATCCAATGCGTTTTGACTGAACGTTCTTCTTCTGGGAGTGGAGTTTAGGAGGAATGGGCCAGTATATATAGAGGAGGCAGAGGAGCAGAATTCGCGCCAAAAGTCTTAAAACAGATCAGCTGTAGCTAATAATGATCACTGGGAGTGTTATCGCTGACGTCATCACGTCGCGGACTCACCAGAACTAAGATTATCATGGTGATTGTCCCAGGACTGCAGGGTAGCGCTGGTGATGTCATCACATAAAGGAGCCACGGAGTCGCGCTAATGACATCATCACGTGACAGACGTCAAAGTGTCCCGTCACCACGGCAACCACCGTGGCCCCAACAATTTCTCCAGGAGTCAGGGAGGAGCTACATCACCGCAGCCTTACTTAGAAGCCTTGAATTGCAAATATGGGAGCTCAATAGTGTGCACTGGCAGGTCCTTTCTTCAGTATAGCAGCGCTGAATGGCGCTGATAAGATTTGCCATAAGATGGAGCTAATTTTCATTGGATCTGCAGCCAAAACTGTCATTATTAGAGTATATGGTAGTATGAAAATCCATGCTTAATAATTCAAAATGTGATTCCATGTTTGTAGGGGATTAAGGATGTAATAAAAAACTACTACGGCAATGTCTATGGCTAATCAATAGTTCTTCTATATCCTGGGTGATGGCTTAGTACATCAGAGTCTTAATAAGAACTGCATAGCGTCCCATCTATCATCTGAAAGCATATGGTATTCTTTAATCTTTAGCTTGAGTTAGATGTGTCCCAGTGTGCTGTGATACGGCCATAATGAAGATGTAATCTCTGATGCCAGAATTTCAATCAGTATAGACTGGCAGAGGGCACACAACAACAGGCCGGGGGGGGGGGAGAAAAGGAGAACAAAAGATGAACCATGTATTAAGACATGAAAAAACATATGAAAAAGCATTAGATTGCAAAATCAGAGAAACATTGCGAAGCCTAAATAATCATTCAGACCTCGTGGCATCATAGTGCCCAGCTGCACAATCCATCTACACTCGCGCTTCAACAGGGCCTTCTCTATGTCCCCACCACGGACACCCAGAGAGACCCGGTCGAACGCGAATGCGGTGAGGAGCGAACAGTCGGACTGATGATTATGTAAAAAATGACGTGCTACAGATGAGATTTTTTTTAAAGCATCTAAGTCACGCCTGGCATTTTTGATGTTACGTGTATGTTCTAGTACACGGAACCGAACCTCCCTTGTGGTCATGCCTACATAGACAAGACCACAAGGGCAGGAGAGCTGGTAAATCACTCCCTTACTCTTGCAATTCAGGAACATCAACACCTTATATCCCTGGGACATAGATGTATTAGTGAAACTAGATGTTTGTCGCATGTATCTACAGGCTGAGCAATTACCACATTTAAAAAAACCTGGTTTAATTGTCTTAGATAAAAAAGTGGTATTGACCTGAGAGGTATAATGGCTGTGCACTAGTTTGTCCCGTAGGTTAGGTGACCTACGGCTGGTGAGACTAACATGTTCTCCCAGTGAATCTTTAAGATCCTTGTCAGTCATCAAGATGTTCCAATGCTTTTGTAGAATACACAGCAGGCCTCTATATGGATGCTTTTGTTGTGTATTAATATATATATATAATATATCAATATATAATATATATTATATATATACATATATATATTATATATATAAAAAAATATATATCTACATATATATATTTAAAGAGGATGTCCCGTTTTTCTTAAGTGCAAGACATAGAAATAAGATAATCAGAACTTATACTATTCTGATTTTTTTAATTTTATTTAACCAAATAATTACATATGAGCCATTCTTTAAAACTCCTTTTTTTTTTTTTAATCCTAGCATATGTCTTTCTAGGTTAATGGTTAAATTGTATACTGTGAAGTGTACACACTCCTGTGTAAATTTGTGTGAAGAAGGGAGTGGTGGGGGCTGCTTCTGCAGCTATGGGCTACAGCCATGAGAGCTGAATTGATTTTTAGGTTCAGTCCCTCATTTTTCCTTGCAATTCCTATATATTATATCCCTGATATAGTTATAGGAATGTTGTTTACTAGTGATCCCTGACCACTGTTCGAGAAATGAACCTGCTGGGGGACCGTACAATTGTATCATACAAAATAGGTGCGACCCACTGGGTGGGCCCCTTTCCGGTTCCACAGAGGATGAATTTCCCATTATAGTTACTGTAGTTTTACACTATATATCTTTTTAGTCACACAGACAATATTCCGTAGTTACACAGTCAATTTTTATTCTATTTCTATAAACATTTCTTAATACTCATGGGATTCCGTCACTCGGGTAAGACCGTCAGGAGTTCAGGGTTTCACCAAGACATTCAACAATTATACTAAAGCCATTTTAGAATAGGTGGCTTACCTTGTATTTGGTCGACCTGGAGAATGTCTTGGGATCTCCCATTCCTCCTTTGGTCCCATTCCCGAGGTGTAGGAATCCTACTTCTTGACACCAACTGTGATTGCAGCCTTCTCTGGGGTACCCCCGGGGCACCAAGAACCAAGGCAGGTTTGGTGAGTATCAAGGAATCTTTATTTACGAGTGCACAAGGAGATGACACATCAACAAGCTGTTTCAGTGTGATCTGATGTGGGGTCATCCCAGTCTCAGTATTTATAAATTACATATAATCCTTATCTTATATGCATATATTATCCCTTCACCCAATCCACAAGCTCCACATTGCACATTGCAGTCATCCCTTAATACTTGTTTCTCCCAAATTCCTAGGGAGTACATGATTTACCTGGGATAATCGCAGAGCAAACTTTACCCAATCACACATTCCATCCTGTTCACAGAATGACCAATAAACACTTATCAGACATACTGTACACACATACAGTACAATAGAGGAGACAAGATGAAAGACCAGTAACTCCAGACCCTTTGTCTTCTCTATAACCCTCCTGTCAATAACTCTTTCACACTCACATTACACTTACACTCATTAGCGCTACTCTTTGTTAGTCTCAATCGTGCAAACTGTTCCAGGTAATGAAGGGGTTAAAATGAAAAGCGAATCCTTGCTGCTATTGCCACAGAGGGACCTCTGCTCTCCCTGTAAAATGTCCCTCACAGGATCTTCAACAAATAGAGAAAAGACACAGCGCACCAGATTCAAAGGCAGAAATGTGTCTTAGAGGACACACAAACATACATAATTTTCAAACATGTAAGTAATTAAAAGCAAACTCCTCACAACACCGAATGAGAGCTGCACCGACCGACGTTCAGTGTCTCTGGAACTCACAGCCGCGGGTTCCTATTGGTCGACAGCTCGCAGCACCCGGATGTGAAGAAAAGCAAAAGCTCAACAGCTGATCAGCCCCTGAGATCGTCCTGTGTGCAGCCACCTGCACCAACACCAAAACTGCTTTAACCTCACTTGTGCCTCCAAGCGCTAGACCACTTTCAGCTACTTAGAGTCAGGGGGTTCCACTGTCAATGTGCTAGATACCGTAATAGTAGTGACAACCTCAACCATTTTCACATGAGAAGTGTTTCATCAGGGGGTGACATCACTAGTGTGGGGGCTCTGATATTTATACCCATCCCTTGGAACTATTCATCCCAATTTCAAAAAGCTGTGGCCAATTCCCACTTAATTTCATTACATATTGCAAAAAAGGACTGCATGGACTGCATCACTATGGTTACTGCAAAAAGGCTGTTCAAACAGAACATACACCGCTGCAACGTCAATTACACAAATTATTACAGGGGGTTAATAAATTTAAAAGGTGTTGTAAGAAATACAGATCCTATTCCCCCCAAATAATAGTTAATAAACAATTTTAATGAATATAATATTATATTCCTCAGTGATGCAATCCATTGTTATCCTACATGTGCAAATAACACAATAAATGCATATTAAATACAAACAAATAAAACATATACGTTTAAACAACTATTATGTTTATATGTCATCTTTAATAATACTACCACCTATCCATATGCAAGGATAGAAACTCAGAACTAAATGATCCTAATTTAAAATAGTTTTTATTAATAATATGTTAAAAAAACCTAAAACTTAAAATCAAATACTAAATAGCTGTTGGCTATTAAATACTCATAAAATTCATTCATATCGGTGCGTTTCCAAAAGATGGGAAACGGAACGCTTGAATGAAAAATGCATATGATAAGCAGAATGAATGTGGCTCTCAAAATTACCCTTTTTTTTTTTTTTTTTTTTAAAGTGTAATGTCTGCCACGTCATTAAAGCCCATGGGGTGCTTGGTCTTTAATTTGAATATCCAATATTGTTCCCGACGTAGTAGGTGCAGATCTTTATTGCCACCTCTAATATTGTTACTGAGGCTTTGTACTGCAGCAAAATGTAAAGTTCTAGTGTCACTATTATGGACTCGATGCAAGTAATCAAAAAGTAAGGTAAGGGGTTTACATTTATCAAGAAACAATTTTTTAATGTTCTTGATATTCCTTAGATGTTCAAATATCCTAATCTTCAGGCATCTAATTGTGTTCCCCACATATTGTAGTCCACAATCACATTGTAGGACATAGATCACGAACTTACTGTAGTGTTGCAGTTAATAAATTAATTTATTTTAAAACTCTCCTTAGTGACAAAGGATTGAAAATCTTTCGTCGGTCTCATGGACAAACAGGCTTTGCAGCCAGAACATTTAAAGCATTCCGTTCGTCTCTGAATAGTGGCATTATTATGCTTAACAATGGGCATTAGACTAGGAGCTAGAATGGACTTCAAATCCATCGCCTTCCTAAATACAACCTGAGGCTGTGAAGGCAATGTTTCACGCAAAATTGGATCCAATTTCAGGATTTTCCAATGTCTGGACAAAATATTCCTTAGCTATACTTTAAAACCTACAGTAATTTATACAGTTTTATTCTAACATGAATGAAACATTTTCCTTACCCCACAATAAACTCTCCGCTTTATCCTGAGTGGGAGCAACCATAATTCATAGATTTAACACATATGATTTCCCCCGGGAACCCCTATCCTGGATTCAGAGTGTGGGGATTCATAAATAAATCAAACTTCCTCTATACCAGGAAACTCTGTGCCTCATTTTTATCTTTTCCTGCTCTGTATTGAAACAGGACGTCCTAGTGGGGAGTCGCAAGAATGTTTTCAGGATGGGATCTGCCCGGAGCCCTGGGCTTCTATGTATCTGAGAATCTATCTTGATTCCCAGATACATTTCTGGGGTAATTCATAACTTGAGAACCCCGATACATAACCACAATCTGTAACGACTTTCTCCGGCGAACCCAACCTGAAACTTACCTCCTTAAAATCTCCCGGCCCCAGCACCTCTGGAAAAGGGTAAAACACAAAAATGGCAGTTGTCGCATATTTTGCACAGAGTCACAATAATGCATACACAATGCCCGGACCCAAGAGCTGACACTCTAGGACCCCAAAACACGGGCCAGGGTTACCAAGTGGGCTTAACCTTTATTATAAGCCTGGTTAACCCTTTCCCCGCCACACTGGTGCAAAAAGCCCGGCCACATGGAGCAGTGTCCCTTCAGGCCTTATTCTGATGATGAGGATGATGCCTATATGGCCCTTGGAAAAGGGCAGCTGCCAGAGGAATATTTTTTTCAACGAGCCAAGAAACTGCAGCAGCAAGCAACATGCTGTGGTCACAAGGAAAATGTTGAAGTCTTTCTTGGCAAGTGCACATCCTGTATTACAGATGAGAAAGAATGGGTGCCCAGTACTGCTGATGTCTCAGAATCTACAAAACAAAAGAAGAAGAAAAAGAAAAAATCTACAAAGACGCCTATGAGAGCTACAAACTCTGCAAGTGAAGGGCTACCAGCTGGGGTTCTAACATATACAGAGAAAACTGCTGCTAAAGCGGCTCCCGAGTTCAAGGGTAGAATACACCTAATACTGCCAAAATGGAGGGCAAAATGTTGTGTTCCTGTACTGAACCCGACCACATGAAAGAGTGTCCCTTCCAGTCCTATGGTCATTGATACGGATGAAGATATATCTGATAATGGCCCCGAAATGAGACGCACCCACAATGCACCCCTAGGACGGTGGAGGTGCCAAAACTCTTTACGCACCGACAAAACAGGTCTCTATGACCCTGAACATTCCTACCAGCTACGGCAGCTACAATCGGAATTGTGAGTTGGATTTTGTCAAAAACACATCAAAACATTTACAGATCGAATTTTTACAGATTCGCCCATCTTTACCCAGAAGTCTTCTTTCCTTAGAACACCCTTCATAGGTGCTCATTAATATTTCTTCATCTTGTTCCCATTTTAAAAGCTTAGAAGCTTGAATTATATAGTATTGCTTTATTTTCCAGCATGTTATTTGCCATTAATTGTGCATTGTGCAAAAATAGATTAAGTATTTTTGTAACTTTTAGAAATCATTTAAAATAGCACCTTAAGGCTTATCCTATTGTGCAGACAACTTTCTAAATCATTAAAAGCCAACTTTAAAAGAGAGCTTTTTAACATGTCAGTCAGCACCAGTATTTTGCAAAGTACATCAGTAAGGCCTTATTACACAAAGGGGCCTATGCAGAGAGGTGCGAATACATGGCGTTATGCATGTATTCGGCATAATTAGCTTCCTGTATGCAGAGAGGTGTATTGGCGTGGCGAATTTTGCAGTATTCGCCAGGAGATTTTCAAAGCAGCAGGATTCCGCCAAAGTCGTGGCGAAAAGCGCTTTTTTGTTCACGATCGCCATGTTGATATTTGCACCATATGCAGGGAACGAAAATGTAACATTCTCGCCATGCGTGGTGTAATTCTGTGCGTTAAACTCGGCAATAGTGTACGCCAGGAAAAAACGGCAGTAGCCGTCCCGATCCATGGCATCAGGTTCCCCTTGCTGTCACACACGATTCTGCCACTGACGTCACCAAAACACGTCTGCTAACTTTCAACCCTGCGCCCACCAATAATGACAGGAATGCAATTATGAATAAGTGCAACGAAGGGCCAATAATATTGTATTGGCACTCTTATTCATGCTGCATTCCTGCTGCCCCCCCCCCCCTCACCCTTCCCACTCCCTCCCACCAAGGGCATCTCCTGGTTGCTAGCATAAGCTAGCACTTTGCCAGCGTTACCCACCCCCTTTCCTACCTGGCTCCGTTGCGTCAATCCCATCAACGTGTCACTAAGGCGTCACGATCCATGGCATCATAAATCAAGTGGAAAGGACACTTCTCCTCACTGTACTAGAGCGCGCTACGGACATACTGAAACTTTGAACAATTTCGTGTGGTAACTACTAGACTGACTACACGGTCTATCGCTGAGTGTGTTTGCCTGTAGATTATTGATACACTGAAAGTGTAAACAGTCCAATATTGTAACTGTATCTGAAGTGTGTATGCGCTTTCACAACTTTCACACAGACAAGCGCGCCGTTTCTGTGGTATGTAAATAGAAACAAGCCGTCCGTGAGGCGCTGTGACAGGAATCTGCAGTGGTATGTACAAATTGCCCGCCCACTTCAAATCACGTCTCGCGAGACTCGCGAGCGCAACTTCAACTCACACGGATTACATTTGTAGCCAAATGCAAGAACATTTGTCAGGAATGGCGAAATTAGCACTCGCCAGTACTTCATATGGATACTTTATAGCCATTTTTCCCTTTCTGCATAAGCTGTCATAAAAACGCCACAATTTTGCTATTTTAACACAATGGAGATTTTTTTGCCCGTGCCTCTCTGCATAGGCCCCAAAATCTTGATGAAGTGTGCTAGGATAAGATCCAAATATTTAAAAGTAAAAAACACTAGGATTTTACATGTAGCCATGTAACCTCTGGCTACTGAATTCCTCTGCCTAGCATGTACTGTAAATCCTGGTACTTAACCCAGTGTTAGGGTTAATCCTGCCCTTGCTGTAGTAAGCAGTCCCCTTGAGTGATAGGTGGGTGGCTTAAGGTCTGGGTACTGCCCATACGGAACTGACCTGGAGCCCCTCCCCTGGTAACAAAAAGTGTCTGCGGCCTAAATTTAGAGAGAGTTGGAAGTGTGGAGTCAGGACTCTGGTTCACCTTCCTTCCCTTAGGGTGGGGGAAAATGTTTTACATTTGGAGGCGCTGTTGAGATCACTATCAGGACAGGCTTTTCCAGAGAGAGAATTGGATATGAGCTGGGGGAGAAATGAGATCAGACAAGTTACCCTAGCTAAGTATAACAGAGCAGAGTGAGCAACACCCTGATGTATGTTCCAGGGGGCTCTAAACCAAAAATCTTATTTCCTGTCAGACTGAGAGGTTTTTGAAACCCACCGTATCAGGGCCATTGCGGGAGGAGTTATGGGTGGTAACTATAGCAGTCCCCAACACAGGGAGCCGCCATGTGCACTATTTGAACTGTATTATATCATTCACATGTATGTAGTGTCTCAATGGGGCTTTATGGGATCTTGAGGACCGGATCAGCTATGAAAGAGAGCTACAGCGAGTGAAATAGCAGTTCCCGCCAAAACGGGAGGATCGCGTGGCAAGATTTGCAGCGTTGCAATCTTTTGAGTGCAAAACTATCTGGGTTCCGCATGAAAACAAAGCCCCACCCCACCCCTAGCTAGTGCTTGTTTCAGCATAAAACCAAAGCTCCGCCTACAGTAAGAGCTGGTTTTGGTGCGAAAACTGGAGCCACGCCCATCTATAATAAGCCTGTACTCCTGGATCCACCAGGATGAGGAGGCAAGTGATTACAGGTCACCACTAGGCGTAGCCAGACATGAGCTACTACGCCCTCAGTTTCATGTGGTGAGGCCAGGGAGCAGGAGCAATTTGCAACTGTTCCCACTCAACATCCCTATTATGGCGGTGTGTGATCTCCCAATATACCCTGCCAGGAGGCTTCCTGTTAGTGAGAATAAATCGAGAAAGCATTCACAATGCATTTGTCCTGGCTGTGATTGCCCAGGCAGAGACGTGAGCCTGGAGTCCAGATGTAAAAGATGCGGGACCCCACCTTAAGCCCAAAGTGTCAGAACCACCCATGCTGGGTCAGACGGTGATGCGGGCTTCTACAACACAATATGTGAGTTGCAGACACTTATGTGACTTAGTGCAGGATTTCTTCAGCTTTGTTATTTGAATACATTTGCTACATAGTGGCTGAAACATTACGAGTAGATAGATTGTTACATACTGATGGAGCGGCCATTATTCGAACGGATCTCAAATCAGTTTTCGTGTTGACCGCTGTATTCCATGAAGTATTTCTGCGTTTTGACCACTATTCATGCCGCGTTTGCGCAATCCGGCACCGGGCAGCCACACCCGGTTGATCTGTTTAATTTAATGGTTTATTGTTTCTTTGGATGCAATTCTTCGCATATCCGCCATGTGGCAGAAATTAATGAATTTAATGAATTGTATTGAATTGTAATGTGCATGGTACTTTGCTACTTTGTAAGGGTGCAGGTGTTTAAAACAGATAGCACCCACGTCTATAGTGGTACATACTTACAGTGGCCCATTGTGAATTGACCTTGATTTTTCGAAGACATTATCAAATTAGACGTTCTTAATAAAAAGCTTTAAATACTCAATATGTGCCTTTTTTTTTACATTCTTTCCCCGCACAATTGCTAAGTGGACATTATGGCAACACCACAGGCGTATTAAAAACCTGACTGTATTTATGCATTTTTAATATATTTGGCAATAAATGCTGCAGCAGATAAGATGGCGACTGTATCTGAAATATATGAATATTTAATTTCGAACTACGATTTTTACAAGTTTTTACCAGACGTTCATGGGTGGAAGCGTGCGATAAGAAAAATCTTAAGTAATGAACAGTGGTTTTTTTCGCATTGCCCCTCCTGCCGGAGAGATTTGCGGGTATTGTGGTGTCATGCCAGAAGTTCACAGTATGTTTGATCATGGCAATTTCAAAAGAAGAAAGGTCGGTTTTAACCCATATAAGAATCGTCAATCCCAATCCAGCAATGTGCCGGCAACAGCACCAGCACCGGCCGGTCTGACCGTCGATGATAACCTGGTGAACGGCAATCCTTTGTACCTGTCCCCGCCGGAATACCTGGAAAATTTCCAGCCTGAGCATGATTTCGCGTACAGGTACCAGCAATCTTGCATTTACCAGTACCAAAATGATTTCCATCTTCATCGCCTGTCAACTACAAGTGTACCAGTACCAAAATGATTTCCATCTTCATCGCCTGTCAACTACAAGTGTACCAGGCCAGCTGTCACCTGTCAACTATAATGCAGACTTGGAGAGTTACAGTGAGTCATCACCACCCATTTGGCAAAGTTTTAATGAAGGTAAATACAGTATAAAGTACAGTAATGTACTACACTGTATTACACTATACTGTACTGTACATGACAGTATTACTGTAAGTTTGGAGCTGCAGTTCAAGCTGCCGAGTGTCAAAACAATTTTTTTTTAAACAATACTGTACGTACTTTACAGTATGTGCATCAATACAATACTGTATGCGAGTTGAGGGGATGTTTCTCTGTTGAGTGCACTTTGAAGAATGATTTGATTGGCCGTCGAAGTACGTGACGCTGCTGCAGCTTTAAAATGTAGGGAGAGGGTGGGGCTGAAGAGTCAGAGCCAATCAGAAGTTTGTTCTCATCCTACAGACACAGATGTAGGATATTGTTTGAACGGCTGCTTTAATTCCCAATTACGCGACTTGACGCATGCGCAATATCGGCAATAATAGCATATTTGCTTGTTTTTCCCCAGAAAAGAAACTTTGACATCAATCGGAAAAAGACAAAAGAAGGGATTTGGATGGACCTCCAATATCGCTTTTTTTAAAAGTTGCTTGCGCATTGTTTGCCAAGTAGGCAAACATTTAGTGACAGTGCCATTTTTATTGATAGAACAATAGTGAGCTTAAAAAAAAAAACTTATACTGTACAGTATGCTGCTTTTTTAATATTCTAATCTTTTTTTTTACATTGTACAATGTGTCATCATCACAACTTTTCTTATAAACACCACAAATAAAAATGTATATCTTTTATTCTATACAGTATGTATTATTTATTATTCAATGCTTATAACTATTGCAACAGTACTACTGTTTTTCTTTAACTGGTATGCGCATGCGTGTACAGTACTGTACTGTGCTGTATGTCTCATTTGGACATTTTTTTTAATAACAGTAAGAGAAATGCCCTTGCATTACATTACAGTATGTGGTGCAATGCTTTGTTGAACTGTTCATAAGAATTTCAGGTCTGCAAAAGGGGGTCGGTAAAAAAATACATTTTATTTTTTAATTCAAGTTTTAAAAATATATATTTTTTGGGGTTATCGACATGGGCTTGCATAGCAATTATGGATATTATGAGAATCAAGTTTTACAAATATATATTTTTGGGGGTTATCGACATGGACTTGCATAGCAATTATGGATATTAAGGAGAATCAAGCAGTACTGTTGCTTTTTAATTCCACACTAGTCATTTACATTCTTTCTGAGGTGGGTGGCATACTGTAGTACTGTGATTTTTATTTGGGGGTGTGGGGATCAAAACATTATTATGACCTGTTGAGAATATGTCTTTGAACTACAGGTAATCCTTCATACAGCTCCCCCCCCCCCCCCCCCCCGCACACACACAAGTCTCAAGGATTTTAACTTCTTTTCGACACCTCTCGCAAACCATTCATTTTCAAATGGTTGGCTTTGTGGCTTTCTTTAATCTTCCCGAGCCTGCTCTCACAGTTCTGCCCACCACGCATGCGAAAGTGCGATAAACTAAGCCCTTCTAAACAGGCCTTTTCTTAAACACAACACACGCCCGCCTCCCCCCCACTAGTAATAAGATCAACATGTTGTGTGAGATACAGGCTGAGCTAAGCCCTTCTAAAACTGCTATTGTACTGTAACAAAACAAGTCAACTTGAAGTTCAAAGCTTATCAACAACACAACACTCCCCCCCCCCCCTCCTCCAACAGACCCATTCACGTAAATGTACTATAGCGTGATTATCATGAGCTGGGCAGAAGACATGTTTGATAATCCTT